>JAAGWO010001158.1:0-44454 GCA_013266205.1 Fusarium decemcellulare | reverse complement strand
GCGAGCCCGCCCACAGATGATCAGGATGACTCCCGATCCTCGTCCTCATCCACCTCCCCCGCGCCCGCCGATAACGAAGAGTCCGACTTCTTCCTCGGTGCCAACGACTCGCAGTCGAGCATCGGCGTACCAAACTTCCAGGATATGCAAGTCGAGGATGCTTGCCAACCGCCCGTGAACCGCCTGCCGAACGAGATCCTCATCGGTATCTTTGCCAAGCTGAGCGCCACTTCCGACCTCTACCACTGCATGCTTGTTTGCAAGCGCTGGGCCCGGAACACAGTCGACCAGCTCTGGCACCGACCAGCCTGCACGAATTGGAGGAACCACAGCAGCATTTGCCAGACACTCCAGCTGGAGCACCCATTTTTCAGTTACCGCGACTTCATCAAGCGCCTGAACCTCGCCGCCCTGGCTGAAAAGGTCAACGATGGCAGCGTGATGCCTTTGTCAGTTTGCACCCGTGTGGAGCGCTTGACCCTCACAAACTGCCGCGGTCTGACCGACTCCGGCTTGATTGCTCTCGTCGAGAACAGCAGTTCGCTTTTGGCTCTCGATATCTCCAACGACAAGAACATTACCGAGCAGTCGATCAACGCCATCGCCGAGCACTGCAAGCGCCTGCAGGGACTTAACATTTCAGGCTGTGACAGCATCTCCAACGAGAGCATGATTGCGCTGGCACAGAGCTGTCGTTACATTAAACGGGTGCGTTTCGAGATCGGCTGCCGTTTATGCATATGACTAATTCTAGTTGTAGTTGAAACTCAACGAGTGCGCCCAACTTCAAGACGATGCCATCAACGCTTTCGCCGAGCATTGCCCTAACATCCTCGAGATTGACCTGCACCAGTGCAATCGCATCGGCAACGGCCCCATTACGTCTCTCATGATGAAGGGCAACTGCCTCCGGGAGCTTAGGCTGGCGAGCTGTGATCTCATCGACGACGACGCGTTCCTGTCCCTGACCCCTGGACGAATGTTTGAACATCTCCGCATCCTTGACCTGACCTCATGCATCCGTCTCACCGATGCGGCCGTGCAGAAGATTATTGAGGTGGCCCCGCGCCTCCGCAACCTTGTTCTCGCAAAGTGCCGAAACATCACCGATGCTGCTGTCCACGCTATTTCGAGGCTGGGCAAGAACCTGCATTACGTGCATCTGGGTCACTGCGGGAATATCACGGACGAGGGAGTCAAGAGGCTGGTCCAGAACTGCAACCGCATCCGGTACATTGACCTTGGTTGCTGCGTCAACTTGACAGATGAGTCTGTTAAGCGCCTGGCTCTGCTCCCTAAGTTGAAGCGCATTGGTTTGGTCAAGTGCAGCTCGATCACAGATGACTCCGTCTTTGCTCTTGCCGAGGCCGCATATCGACCAAGAGTGCGCAGGGATGTCAGCGGAGCGCTTGTTGGCGGCGAGTACTATGCCTCCAGTTTGGAGCGCGTCCATCTCAGCTACTGTATTAATCTCACTCTTAAGGTTGGTCTTCCTTTATGCTTAGTTGGCGGCTACTGACTTGACGCAGAGTATCATGAAACTGCTCAACTCGTGTCCTAGACTTACTCACCTCAGCTTGACTGGAGTAGCTGCTTTCCAGCGTGACGACTTCCAACCCTATTGTCGTCAAGCGCCTCCAGGTATGTTGGCTTGTCCTGGTGATTGCTGATACCGTTACTGACCCCTTATAGAATTTACTCAACACCAAAGAGATGTCTTTTGTGTCTTTTCTGGCACTATGGTGTCCAAGTTCCGTGACTTTCTAAACACTTCACCGCAGTTCGAGGATATGTGGGAAACTCACAACTGGCAACGATCAGCGCGATGGGATGCCCTTCGACCGCCTCGTAACTCGCTTGCCGCTCAACCATCCGCTCCTATCGGCGAGGGAGCCGACGACGAGATGCCCGACGAAGACAACGACTTTGAAGGGCTGGATGGCAGTGAAATGGTAGTGGACGCTCAGGCCCAGAATCCAGTGAACGGAAACGGAACCATCAACCCCGCCGATATAACCAACTTTGGATATGCGCAAGCAATCCCGGTGCCTCCTCCACCGCCCGGTCTGTTAACAGGTCAGCTCCCTACACTCTTTGCACCGCTCGTCCGCATCTTCCCCATGTCGCCTCTCGTGCGGCCGCAGTATGGGATGTTTGGGCCGGTGGCATTCGGAAACACCATTAATAACCTGACAGCAGGCGGAGTGCCACCTCAACGCGCCCCCCAGGCGACCAGCCATGCGAGTGCTGCAACTTTGGGCCACGGCAGTCCTGTAAACGGAGAGCCCTCGACTGGTGCGAGCACGGCGACCATCCACCGACCACAGGAGAATGGCGAGCAACAGCCCGATGAGATGAACTAATTGATAGAGAGATTGCTTTACGGCTCGGTTAGGTAGCGATTATGCATCAGGATTTCATTTCGGGTTCTCTCTCAACGGTACGGATATCTAGGTAGCGGGCACCCTCTTCAACGCGGCTAACGGAACCACCAAAGGAGTTAGAGGAGGTGTGCCTCACGTGCAGATAGGACTAGACGACACCAGCGATGCGCCACGGAGTTTTTTGTGCTATAGTACGCCGCTGTTCGCGGCAACGACTTTTGACGGCAAAGACCAAGTATACCACGGAGGGGAACATTACGAAGGGAAAGCGGGCAGGCAATGTACATGATCAATCACGAGTTTGTTGGTTTTCTATGAGCGGTCGTGCCATATCCCTGGTCCTAGGTATTAACGGAGAATCCCCTCTGGGAGGGAGGGGAGAGGATGATAGCACGACGGTATCCGTATTGTGTTAATAATGTTTCCTCTGGTATTTTGGGTCAACTTGTGATTACGATACTCGAGTTTGACGTGCGTTTGGAGTTAAACAATAGACCTGCTTTTAATATGCCGACTTTATTACAAAATTGCTAGCATGCAACTGCTATGAGCTCCAAGTGTCCACCAATGTGCGAAAAGAACTTTTGCCGAGCACTATTAATAATGACCAATAGATTCAAACTCTGCTGCAGCTTGACATGCGCTAACAGAGACTTGCTTAAAAAAACTAGTAGTTATGTATATGTTGTGGTGTCACACTTTGACTATTCCGTGAGATTTCCTCTTCAATCTGGTCACATCGACCCCCCTTTCTCAGCACTAAGCACTCTGAACCTTCTCGTGGCTCGTGCGAGCACTGGCATCCGAAGGAGGATGCGTGCTGTCAGCCATATGGCGAGTCAACTCAACATAGTCGTAGGCAAACTCGCCAAGCTGGCCGTCATCCAGACCGAGCTCCTCCTCCTCGGCAGGGACGCGCAGCGACAGGCCGGGGATAAGGTTCATCAGGAAGAGCAGGATGCAGGTGAGCACAAAGGACCAGGCGAAAGCCGCACAGGTGCCGGCGATCTGGTGGCCGAGCTGCACCCAGTGGCCGTCAACCCAACCGATGGGGTCGTACTCACCGCCGTCGAGAGCGGCAATGGAGTTACTGGGAGGACCATGTTAGCGGGTTATATAAGAGCGTAGCTCAGGGGTTACTCACGTTCCAAAGATACCAGTAAGGATGTTGCCGACCATGCCGCCAATGCCGTGGATTGCAAAGATATCGAGGCTGTCATCAACATTGAGGATGAACTTGAGCTTGGTGCCAAAGTTGCAAAAGATACCGCCACAGACACCGATGATGACAGCACCCCAAGGCTTGACGAAGCCAGCAGCAGGAGTGATGGCGACGAGGCCAGAGATGGCACCTGAGCAGAAACCAATGGTACTCCACTTCTTCTCGAGACGGAAATCGAGAAGGATCCAGGCGATGGCACCGCAAGAGGCAGCCAGGTTGGTCACGTAGCAAGCCATGACGGAGCGGATGTTCATGGCGAGGGCAGAGCCGCCGTTGAAGCCGAACCAGCCGACCCAAAGGAAGACAGTGCCAAGAACAACGTGGGTGACATTGTGAGGGCGGTAGGGCAGACCGTGGTTGCTGGAATAACCAGTACGCTTGCCGAGCATCAGGGAGTAGGCGAGAGCACAAGTTCCCGACGAGACGTGGACGGGACCGCCTCCGGCAAAGTCGTAGCTGGGAAGGTTGAAGAGCCAGCCGTTGGCGTTCCAGGTCCAGTAGGCAATGGGGTCGTAGACGAGAGTGGACCAGAGGAACATGAAGACGATGGCAGGGAGGACACGACCACGGTCGGCCACAGCGCCGATGGCAAGGGCAGGGCTGTGGACGTTAGCATACCTGCTTGGTTTGATGTTGAAGAGAAACTCACGTAATGGCAGCAAACATGCCCTGGTAGAGACAGAGCAGGATATCAGGGAGGTACGCCGAACCATTGGGCTGGCCGATGGTCTCCATGAGGCCGAATTGAGTGAGGTCGCCCAAGAAGGAGTTTCCAGTTCGAGAAAAGGTCAAGGAGTAACCCCAGAAGAACCACTGGAAACTGATAACTGCCACAGACATGACAGACAGCAGAATCAGCGTCAAGGCCGACTTGCGGCGAGCAAGGCCGCTGTAGAAGAAACCGACGCCGGGAATCATCAGCAGGACCAGGACGGCCGAGATGACAATGAAGCATAGGTGACCGGGCTGGAAGCATATCGTTTAGCAAAACATCACCGGATTAAGGAATTACATCAGTTCACTCACCTCATAGAAGAGATTGAGGTCCGAGACGCCAGACGAGTACCCATCGTCGGCCTTGTCGGCAGTTCCATTGTAGGTAAGTGACATGGTGACCCTTTGCGCGCCAGTGAGACGCAGCCTCTGTCAAAACGTCCTCTTGCAAGTCAACCTACTCAGCTCTTGTTCCCAGAGCCCAAGATATTAGCTGGGCGAGTCTGAGGGAGGAAGGGATGTGGCGAGAAAGGAATGAACCAGGCCACGTCCGGGGATCAAGAAGGCTAAATAGAAACCCGACGGAACACACCTGAAGCTAGGACAATGTCGCCAAGGGTTCTCATCCACCTTCCATGACAGACAAGGTTGAGCTGGTGACAGGGGGAGGCTATGTCTGGTATGGTGTGGGGGAATCTTGATAAGACGCCCGTAGCTTGAGCAAAAATAGGAGAGTTCTCACACACCGGGGTCCAGGGCATCCGACAGAAGTCCGAACTGGCCAGGCCCAAGTCAAAGTGAAGGGAGCCACTCGTCCGGTTGACATGCCGCCGGGCTATGCATGTGCCACGTTGGGGGCAATGACCGCAGGTGAAACGATATATGGCTCCTGAACAACACAGCTCCAAGAATAGCCAAGAGGCTCTGGCGCCGATGTTTCCCCAAAGAAAGCATATTCGTGATAAGGTTTAATGCTTTATTCTGCGCAAGGGCTGCGAAGAGAACCGGCAAGACGCATCTCGTCGATCGAAATGAGAGATTCAAACGAATACTGTACGTACTGTCTCTTGGATGTGACATTCATCGGCGCTTATCATAAATGCAATCCTCCGGTCTGAGTTGGAGGGCCGGAGCCGGTACCACCCTCGACTTTAAACGGCGCCCGCTGATAAGCATCGATGCTCCAACAGGCTCACCGGCCTTGCAACCTTTGCTTGGCAGTTGGCCCGGAGGAATATCATTTCTTGGCTTATCACTGGCTGTTGGCTTTTCTTCCGACAACGTGGTAAGCATTGGCCGTCGTTCGAGAACCCCAGATTTTCCAGACTTGAGGGTACTTTGACCAGAGCGGAGATGAATCCGCTGCTGACATGGGAAATGTCCCGGGAATGTGGCCCCTGCAGGGCGCCTTGTTGCCGCATTGCCGTAGGACGACCATTGCGCCTTGGATTCCAGTGAATCATCCTCCATATATGGCTTGATATCGGTTCAATTACCGAACCAAAAGCGATAGAACGTCGTTCTTTACGATGTGAATGTCTCAAAAAGCCAACGCATTCTCAAATGCCATGGCGTAGACTTGACACCCTCTTGCTTCAGCTCACAACTCAGTCTCCCGCTTCCCCAGATGCAATGCGCAGCCGATCCAACGCCGTCCAAGCTTCTTATCAAAGTTCTCTCCGAGTTGCCTAGCGGGAGTCGTTGATGAGGCCGAATGGGACATGCCTGATTGGACGCTGTCTTATCTCTTGGCAGGGTGGAGCGCCTAGTGTTGAATGGCTTGACCAGACAAGGGGCACGGGACCCATGTCCCTGTCTGAGAGGACGCAAGAGAAAGCATGTTAAGTTTGGGGACCATCTGAGGTGCGACAGCTTGACGAATTGGGATGCTGAAGTTGATGAGACTGCCCGTCTCTAAAGTGTTCGTGATCAGCACCGAGTGTAGACTTTGCCAAGCTGTAGCATGAACAATTGCTACCGACATTTCATCTCCTTTTGAGGTTGTTTGCACAAGACGTTGGTAGGCGCGATAGTATCTAGCAACTCTGCGTGATGAAGGAGCATGGCCATTTCTGCTCTGACTCGTCTCTGAAGCGCTCTGCTACACGTGTAACGGGATATTGAGTTGACGTTTGTACTCCCCACAGTCTCACCAACTGTCGATGATCGCGTTGCGCCCGCACAGCCTTGTGAGAGGACGTTGCGGGCGTCGGCATGCGAGCTTCCCGCTCTTTGGGACACTCAAGAAGGCGAGATCTGAGTATTTAAGAATGCCATCCGTCCCGTCAAAGTCAGACCGTTTCTTCAAGTCTGAGCTTACTTCGACTTCATCGAGAATGCGGCCGGATTCTGCATCTCAAGCTCTCTGCGGTGTCTAGTTATGTCGATGCTTGTTCATCCAGCCGATACACGAACAACCTCGAGTTGCGACATACGTACTCTGACCAACCGATATCGCCGACCTTGTCTGCTCCTTCGACCTGCTGGACCTTCGCTTGCTTGGCACTTCTCGAAAAGGAACTCTTCGGGACGCATTATGACTGTGATCAATGCCGATATCTGCGTTTGACAGATAAGGCAGCTGTATCAGAGCTAGATGCAGATGCAGGCTTCAGCTCGGCTGTAACGGATGTGATACCAGAACACGACAGCTCCAACGGCTTGAAAGGACAGTTAATACGAGAGAAATAATTGGCTTGGAGGTTTGCTCTGGGCTGGTCATTCAGTTGGTAGAGATAAACCAGCAACGGTTCAGACCTGGGGTGCTTCATCCGTGGCGCAAATTAGCGTAGAGATAAGAGACGGATGGTGTGCCGACAGGGGCGTGTGAGTCCCTCAGATATCGCATCAAATCTCAGCTGCAGGACAGACAGCTGCATGTCGCGCGGGGGATGCCGAGATTCTGTCTGAAGCTTCCGGCCTCTGTGTCACAGGATCATTCGAGTCTTCGGAATCGTCGCTCAATTGGGTATCTCGTAATGAGTAACTCATTGTTGTAGCCGCCACTCCCTTCACCAATCCTTAGTGGTTAAGAGGACTGGACTTGAGTGCTTGAACGTTGCGTTTGCGATTCTCTCAGCTGCTGGGCCGTTATCGCCCTCTGTAGCCCAGCGTAACCAACTGCTAGCAGACGTCTAAGATTGCGTCTTTCAGCTCCCGGAGGATTGCCAAGTCTGATGCTGGGGCAAAGAAGACCAAGAGACTTGCCCGCCTTGATGTTCAAGTGCCGATAATTGATCTTCAGTCGATCATCCTGATGATCATTTGAGCTCTGCCCTCCATTCGTCCTCCAACTCAATGAGCTTCTTGGCGACTTCCCATGGCGCGTCCTCCTCCAAGACTCTTCTCTGCTCTCCCGATATCCGGTCCAGGACATATCGGCTGACGGTTTCGGCATCTCTCTCCTTTGGGCGTCCAATCCCGACAGCAATTCGTACAAACGGTGAGTTTGGATATTTGCCTTGCGATAGAGATCCTTTGACGCTTTTGATACCGTTGTGGCCTTTGTGACTCCGGTCCCACGCAGTAAGCCGAACTATGCCCAAGTCTTTTTCTAGTTCATCATGAACAATGACAAGACTGAGTGACGAGGGGTCATGTTGCTTAGCCATATCCTGCCATGCTCGAGCGACAAAGCTTCCGGATATGTTCATGAGAGTTGGTGACTGAACCAGGGTGTACTTGGGACCCTGAGACATCAAGCAAGTCTGTTTCCCAAAGGTCACCTCCCGAAATGAAGGGTGGCGCAAGATTTTGGCAAGGCCATTGAGGGCGAAATGGCCTGCAGAATGGAGGCTCTCGTATTTCGGCAAAGGGTTCCCCAGACTGACAACGAGAAACCGAGGGCTGAACATCCCGACGCGTGACACTGATATCGAGGTGCCGATCAATCCTCGTAGAAGACAAGAAAGTTTCGACGAAACGCGGTATCACGTGCATCGCTCTTCCGGAACAATGAGCTGCCCGAGACGAGGGGCCTCCCTGTGCCGTTTCGCTGTTCTCCCTGTGTTTATACCTATTTGAGATGGATAAAATGGGTCAATCACGTGACGTTGTTAGTGCAGAGGTACTTTTATGTACCTCCATAGTGTGAAAACCATCCTAAAAAAGGTCTAAAAATATTCAACAGATAAAATAGCTAGTTAGGGTTGGATATGGCTAGTGTAGGGCTTGGGTTAGGGATAAGTTTGGGTTAAGGTTAGGATTAGCTTTGGAGTATTGTCTTGATAATTTTGAGAGGTACTTGATGATACAAGCACAGGGAGATTAGTGAAACAGCACAGTGAGACTATGCTTCCCCGAGACGAGCTCAGCCCCCCATCGCTGACGTCGATCAGCCGATTGGGCTGAGATTGTGGCTGTGCCCCAGTTTTGTCGTCACTCAATGTCCAACTTGTTCGCCAACTCCTGTAATACAACTTCCAACATCCAGGACGATATACCCCAAGCGCAATTCTGACTTTCAGTCGATTTTACCACATAATCGAAGCGAACGAAGCAATTCCATACAGAAAACACCGCCAAAATGTCGTGGGCAGGTAGGCAACCGTCACCCCGCAGCTGGCACTGCGAGGGGTCTAACAGTGGCAGGGTTCAAAAAGAATGTGAACCGCGCAACAACGCAGGTGATGATGAAAACGGGTACGCGATTCCAAACGCGAATCTGCGCAAACTTCTAACAAGCAACTCCAGGGCATGTGGAGAAGACCAACGATCGCGATTACGAAGTTGAAGAGAGGTCAGCAGCATTCAGACCCCAGAGACGACGGTGCCTAACAGAACCAGACGATTCAAGACGATGGAGGCGGCTGCGCTACGGCTTCAGAAAGAGTCCAAGGGATACCTTGACTCGCTAAGAGGTAGGCTCGGAGATCCCGCGACATGACTCTATGGAGACTGACCAAACAGCCATGACCGCGTCACAAATGCGAATCGCCGAAACGATAGATGCGTTTTACGGCGACTCTGGTGCCAAGGACGGCGTGAGCAGAAGTTACAAGCAGGCAGTCGAAGATCTGGACGCGGAGACGATCAAAGCCCTCGACGGCCCCTACCGAACAACAGTTCTCGACCCCATCACCCGATTCTGCGCCTACTTCCCCGACGTCAACGAGGCAATCAAAAAGCGATCCCACAAGCTCCTGGACTATGATGCTCTGCGTGCTAAGGTCAAGCGCCTCGCCGAGAAGCCTGACAAGGACGCTACCAAACTGCCCCGCACCGAGAAGGAGATGGAGATGGCCAAGGTCGCCTACGAGCAGCTGAACGAGCAACTGAGCAGTGAGCTGCCGCAGCTGATTGACCTCCGAGTGCCATATCTCGACCCCAGCTTCGAGGCGCTCGTGAAGATCCAGTTACGTTTCTGTGCCGAAGCATATTCCCGTATGGCGCAGGTGCAACAGTACTTGGACGCCGACACAAGAGACCAGTACGCAGACGGACAACTGGATGCCAGGGTAGAGCAAGTGCTGCAGGAAATCCGAGAATTAAGCATCAGCGGAACTGTGTAGGCTTTGGGCCAGGTACATGTCTTAATGGGGCACTAGGGAACGGCGTACGGATAGGGTGCTTTCGCTTGCTTGTAGACATATGCAGTTTCATGGACGACTCATGAACATACAAATAGACTATCCTTTGGGATTTCCATCTTGAGCCCGACCCGTCGATTGCCCATCGCTTGTGACTATCGCTGTGTAGTCTCGACCGAATGAATCGGAACCTGCTCTCTTCGGAGGCAGCCTAAGGCTATGCCTAAGGCTATGCCTATGATAGTATGCCGATCGTCTAAGTGTCTGACACCATGTCCCAATCCTGTGATTGCAGTTCTCCACACTCAGCTGTCACCTATTCCTCCTCTGTAATGGAGCCCAGTTTATTTCCAGCAGGAGAACTCATTGGCTTCTGCGTAATGGAGCTTGTTTCCTGCTCCATACTGGAATCCGCTTCCCGCTCTGTACTGGAACCCGCTTCCTTATCTGTATCGGCACCCGTTTGCTGCTCTGTACTCAAATGCGCTGCTTTCTCTGAATTGGGGCCCGTTTCCTGTTCTGTCTCGCCCTGCTGTATACTGGACTGCTCCTAATGTCCGATATTAAGGCCGTTGGACGCTCCAAACAGGTCACTCAGGCTCAGCCTCCGGCCCATAGCCTGCATGGCTGGACCAGCCTCGGGCCCTTGTGTCTCGATAGGCCCAGCAGATCGTGCAATCTTCCAAGCTTCCTGGATTGTAGCAGCGTTGGTCTCTCTTGTTCCTTCTTGGTCGTTGTGAATCCACACTCCTAGGACCTTGTCGCCCTCCTGCCAGTCGGCCTCGACCTTCATAATGACGAGTTCACCGGAGATTTCAGCGTGTTCCACTCTTGCAAGATCCACAATCACATTGTCCAGCCCTCTCCTGTTCAAGACGAATACACATGCCCGAGGTCTCTGTCCAGGGTCTTCGGGTAGCGGTGCCTGCGCGCAAACAAACAGGGTGCCCTCGACGCCCGACTTCTCCCAGCTCTCCGATGTGCTATTGAAGGTGTAGATGACAGCATTGGCTGCTATGCTGAGGATGGTGTGGATAGAAGGGAGGTAGCGCTGTAGCACGGAGAGGTTGAGCTCAGTGTTGGTACGTGGCGGAGGCGGCGCGTAGTCGTTGTGCACGGCTGCGTATGCGGCAGCATCGGATTCGTAGTCTGAAATGACGGGTATTCGATTCGAGGGCTGGCGGTTGTGCCGCGCCTTACGCGGTGTTTGCCTACTCATGATGGATACTCTTGGTGTTGTGATTAATCTTGGGTATTTGGATGCGCCAGGGTCTCGGCACGGCTTTTCGTGAGGATTGGCGTCGCAGGGTAGTATTGATCGAATAGCTAGTGTGTCTCTAGCGCAAAAAGAATAGCTAAGCTTTCCCAAATCCGTTGTTGCGTTGTCTTGAAGAAGAATAACAAAAAAGCTTGAATGCCAAAGGGTTTGGGCGAGGCACATGATGTTGCGTATGGCCTGGGCTTGCTTATCGATAAGGCGCAAGATGACGATGCCGCGGGGTGCTGGCATGGACCCTTCCTACACCATCACCACAACAGTAGCATTCGACGTCATACACGGGAGTTGCGGGCCGTTATAGCTTCTCATCGTTTCTTCTGACCGATTACGACATTCTTTTGGTACGATTTATATCTCGAACTTTGCTCCTCGTATCGGGGGCCCTCGTATTTAGTTTGGTGGAGGACGTCATGGTCTAGAAGACAGCTAATCGAACACCCCGCCATAAGTCGAGACGGCGTCGCAACGATAGTTCTCTGTCCTCAAGCACTATCACGATGGCGTCTCTAGCCGAAGAGCCCGCAACTCAGTCGGCCACATCCGAACCGGTGGACCTCTCCTCCACAACACCGCTGTCTCTCGCCAGAGCCGTTCACGCCAGGCGATCGGAATACGTGCGCCCACACCAGCTCAAGGTCAAGATAGGGACGTGGAACGTGGCAGCATGCCCAGGCACGGATAAGGACCTTGCGACATGGTTCACCTGCGGCGAAGGCATCGACCAGAATTTTGCGACGCTCAACCTTTCACAAAATAGCGCTGTGGAGGCAGATGCGAAGCGAGAGGGTGATTCGGAGCCACTGCACCTGACTGCCGGTAAAGACATCGGCCTCTATGTGCTAGGACTGCAGGAAATCGTAGACCTCAATACGACAAAAGAGTACATGAACCGGGCCGTGTACACCGATACCAGCGTGATGGAGAAATGGAAGCTGGCGTTGGAAGCCGCTCTTCCCAAGGGGTACGAGCTCGTCACGGCTGAGCAGATGACAGGCTTACTGCTCCTGGTGTATGCGTCTCCAGAGATTGCGCCTACCATCAGCAACGTCAGCACAAAGCAGGTCGGGACGGGACTACTGGGATACTTTGGCAACAAGGGTGCGGTAACCACCAGGCTGCTTCTCGGCGAAACCACCCGCATGGTCTTTATAAACAGCCATCTAGCTAGTGGCGCTGGCTCTTCATATCTCGACCGGCGGTGCTGGGACGTCGGCCAGGTCCTTTCCCGGACCCAGTTTGATCCCGTCGTTCATTCTGGTGTCGAAGAGGACGAAGGAGAAAAGATTGGCGACGAAGATCTTGCTTTCTGGTTTGGAGATTTGAACTTTCGGCTCGACGGGTTACCTGGAGACGACATTAGACGACTACTAATGTTGCATGCTCGAGGCGAATATGGCGCAACCGAAGAGGCGAAGCCGGCCTTTGGCGAACAGGGTGTGATCGTCATGAAGGGCTCCGATAGCGATGACGACACCACAACGACGACGACGACTTCGTCACTACATTCGCGAGAGGAAAGTTTCGATACGGCAGACGACCTCCCAGATCCCGACGACTTCCCCGAGGACCCCAGCCAGGATCCTACCTCATTACAGGCCACGATTGACTCGTTATTGCCTCATGACCAACTGCGGCGGATGATTAAGCAGCGCAAAGTCTTTCACGATGGCTGGCGAGAAGGGGCCATAACATTCCTTCCGACCTATAAATACGATGTGGGGACAGTTGGACTCTTTGATTCGAGCGAGAAGCAACGTGCTCCAAGCTGGTGTGACCGCATCTTATTCCGGACTCGAAAAGACAAACAAGACTATGAGACCAAGATTAGGGAGGAGGAAGAGGCAAAGAAGAAGGACGAAGAAATGAAGTCTAGAGGCTTGGAAGAGGATGACGATGAGGATGTGCTATTCAGCTACGATCCTGACGCTGACGGAGAAGATCTCTCAGCAGCCACTGATGCAATTGGTTATGACGAGTACGACGACAATGAAGAGCCCGAGGCTGAGGACCTGGTGACAAAGGAGGGCTTCCATGATCGCATCGACCTCGAGATTTACGCATCACACCAACGTATCACGTCGTCCGATCACAAACCCATAACGTCCATCTTCACACTCGACTACGACGCTGTTGTCCCGGATCTCAAGGCAAAAATTCATGCCGAAGTTGCGCGGGAACTAGACCGAGCAGAGAACGAAGGCCGTCCGGGCATCACTGTTGTCGTAGAGGGCAGCGAAGGCGATGATGAGAAAATCGTGGACTTTGAAGAGGTAGTTCCTTTGGAGAGAAAGACGCACTCCTTGACAATTGCCAATACTGGAGGCGTCGCAGCGACCTTTTCGTTTGTGGCGAAACCAACGACAGATGATGGAGATGATGCTATACCAGAGTGGTTGAAAACGACATTCGTTCGCGCTGATGAGGAGTCGCCAGAACCGTTGGGCGCCACAGTAACTCTTGACCCGGGAGAGACAGCCTCAGTGCTACTGGAGCTCCAAATATCGGCAATATCCCACATCCGCGCCTTGAACGAGGCTCGCGCCAAGGTCGAAGATGTCCTGGTTCTTCGCATAGAGGATGGACGGGACCACTTTATACCTGTGCGCGGAAACTGGCAGCCCTCGTGTCTGGGGCGCTCAATTGCAGAGCTGATAAGAATCCCAGACGGGGGCATCAGAAAGTTTGTGAAGGAAAAGGATATCAAGGGAGCAATCTCTTACGACTCGGATATACATTGTTCAGCGCCAAAGGAGCTGTTTAAGCTCACAGAAGCGGTACAAACACTCGTGGAACGGAGTCTCGCCGAAGCAATGATGCTAGAGGAGGCAGTGTTGCCGCGAGACCCCGGATGGCCTCTCGAGTCATCGACGTGGAGGGTAGGAGAGGCAGACAGGCAAAGTGCCCAGGTTGCGTTGATCAACGCTCTCGATGAGGATACCTTACTTCTCGACGCACTTCCCCTGGAGTGGCCGGCATCCTTCAAGCTGGAAGTTGTCTGCTCCGTTTTGCTGCTGTTCCTCGAGTCGCTCACTGACGGTCTTATCCCTACACATTTGTGGGCCAAACTCTCGACAGCCTTGCCTAACGTCACCTCCTTGCCTGCAACAGCCTGGCCCGATACCAAAACACAAATCCTCGATATCCTGTCTACGGCGCCCAATCATAACATCGCATTCGTCTTCCTAACCGCCACTCTCTCCCGCGCTGCCTCGGACCTCACACCCGTGACGACGGACCCCAAAGCCACAGGTCTCACCCGCAGGCTGAGCTTCCGCCGGAGCAACACCGAGGACGAAGACGCCAAGAAGAGAAAGATGAGGGAGCGGAGGTATGCAGAGATTACAGGTCCGCTAGTATGTCGCGTCAACGAAAAGGAGAAGGGGGCGAGGGATCGAGCGCGGACGGTAGTGGAAATGTTTCTAAGACGGGACGAGGGAAGCTAGAAGCAGAGGGATCGCAAGATCAAGGCTATGCGAGCGACTGCCTGAGTTTTCCACAGGGACTCACTGGGGGGAATTAATCTGGATTTGGACAAGAGGACTGTACATGTACGTAGAATAGTTTCGGGGCATACGTTTAGGTTAGTCATAATGGACAAATGGGTGATCCTGAACGCCTAGAGACTCGAGAAGCATCTTGTGAAGACTTGAATGCCGTGATTATAGGGGCAAGCTTGATTAAACAGTCAGAATGTTGAGGCTTTGAGTTGTCGCGAGCCTGTCGTTACCGAGTTTGGCCCAGGGGTTACTGAGGGAGCGGGCGGAAGTAGCTGCCGGGTGGGCAACCACGACCACGTCTTGGAGTTGGTTTCATTATCGAGGGAGATGGAAAGAGCCGTGTCTGTCTTTTGGTGCCTCTAATTTCCGGGATGTGGTGTTGTGTTAAACACCATCCGTCTGGGAGTTTTGGGCCGAAGGCTGCCACCACGATAACCTCATTTCCCCATCAAACATAGTTTTTCTTCCTGACCAAACAGACTTCAACAATGCATACAAATAGCACGTGAGTCTGTTTGGTCTTAAAACTGGGAACCCCCCCGAGTGCGAGACAACGATTCACTGCCAGGTGCCGACTGCCAGTTGTTGATTGCCAGGTGCCAACCCTTTCCCTGGCAGTGCGAACCAACTCTCTCGCCCGTTTGAACCCTACCTGCCTTATAAATTCCTTCCCATCTTTTCTCCTTCCTCTCTCGTTTCTTTCCACTCGGAACCACAACTTGCTCTACCTTTCTGGCCACACTTTTTGAACGACAGTCATTCGCTTTAGCCCAAGGGAGCTGGGAGCTGGCAACTCGCCTCCTTCGCTCCCAGACCTTTCCTCAAGTCCACAAGTATAGTAAGTAACAAAGTCTTATATATTCGTGGCCTATTGATTTAATTGACAGTCCCCCAGAACTATACGGCATGGGAGACAACACCTCGGGGTGGCTAGATGCCACCCAGACAGCCAAGATGTCGGTCCAGGCTCGAAGGGCCCTGCTCAAGCAAGGCAAACTCCGAAAGTCTTACCTCCGGGACCTTTGGCGCCGTGCACTTCGCCATGCAACTTTTGAGACGATTGGCCAATTTGCCGCCGCGGTCCAGTTGCCCGATGAGATGGCTCAAGAGATTAATGCTCTCTTGAACACTGACAACACGTACACTACCCCGTTGTCGGCCCAGGCCTCTAAAGCTCAGGGTACCGGCGATCAGTTCTCAAACGACTTGCTGCTGGGCGAAGCGGCCGAGGTCGTGACCTGGGATCAACTGTCTGATCAAGAGAACCAGGAGCAGGAACAGTCTCTGGACGACGACACCCCGATGATGGACTTGTCCGAGACCTGGTGGTCTGACTATTCTGCGCAAGACATCCGGCAAAGATTCATTGACGACGGTATCTGCGACGGCGGCCCGAACTGCGAGGGCGATTGTGGCGTTGATCACTTTGACTCAAACGCAGACTTTAGCATCGCAGACGCCACCAGCGTGGACATCACCGTTGGCAACTCGCTTCACTTGCTGATTGACACTCGGGGCGGTGACTTGAGCTGTTCCATCAACGGATCACAGTCTATTGATCCTACCTCGTCGGCTTGCACCAGTGTTGACGAAGACCCCTCAGACAATACTGGCATGTTCTACGGACCAGACCTGAACAACATCAATCAGTCCGCTGTACATTCAAACGGCTATATAATGCTCAATGACGCCACTACCTTCAACGACGTTGGCATGTCTGCCGAATTGACTCCGACCAATGGCGTCAGTCCATCTAACCTTGTCAACTCTGACATGGCGGGCCCATCAACCTACAACACCTTTGCCGAAAGCAACACCGAATCCGACCCTAGTGAACAACACGATCGGGAGTCCGATATTTCCGACACGTACGGTATTTTGGAGCGTGGTAGAGGCCAGAATAGCCTGCTGTGCACCCCTGAAAACTACTACCCCTGGCAACTCGAGGGCGAGCTTGACTTGGTCGATGCACTGCAGCAAAGACGTGAGAACTACTCTAGAATGACAAACTTCCAGGTCTATACACAAATGGCCCAGGAGGATCCGGAGACCATGGTTTTGGACGAAATATACGGCTCATACACTACTTCCTTGGATAGGCTCCTGAGGTTGCAAAAGTGTGTCGAGGAGCAGGATCACTTTGTCCAGGCGCTCTCTAAGAGCATCGAGAAGGCTATGGGCAGACTCGATCGCCACAGCAGCCACTATTGGAAATTGCACAGACCGCATTTTGCCGGTGTCAAGAAGAATTGCGGCTTGAAGAGCAGGCTGCGAGAATCCATCGGCATCGACGAGGCTTGGGTCGTCGAGGACAACTAGGGCATGCCCCCGCCCACCAAGCCGCGTGAGAAGCTCGCTCCTTGTGGGCCTGCAGTCCCTCGACCACCAACTCCGGGACTATGGAATTGAGAGGTTAACAGTACTCTTTGAATGGTTGGGATCAGATTGGGGTTGGATATGTAGAGGTCGTTCCCTCAACAACGTTCTTCTTCCCTTGGTAACGGAAATACCATGCATCTGGGTGTTATGGAGTTTGGGGATCTGGGAGTTAGAGGTAGAAGTGCCACCGCACCTTTGAGCCTTTATTTCGACATGATTTGGAACATGTTAGAGTAAAAGAATTGATTGCAAAAGGCGTATCTCCCCTCTGCTATGTAATTGTTGCAACACCGTCTCCCCTTTTGAGTATTGGCTCGCCATCTCTAGTGATATTCGCCGTCATGAGATCCCCTTCTAAGTATATATAAGAGCAATGCACACTTGTCACGCCGTTGATGATGTTTTGTATCGTTCGCCAGAAATAAATCGTCCCCATCGTAGTGTCGTAAACTCATCAAAAGGAAAAGACATAAACCGTTGGATGCTTTCTCAGTAGAGAATCTCTCAACCAGCCGCAGCAACGGCTGACGTAGCCGCCGAGATCTTGGGCACAGTTTCCCGTTGGTATGTGGGATGGGGCTGCCAGTCCCTCTCAAACATCTGAGCAACCCAGTAGTAGGGGTGGTCCCAGTCATAACGTGCCTGCTTCCCCCTGTAGCGAACGTGCTGGGTTTCCGGGAGGTCTATCTCCTTAACTAAAGATCTATCGTCAGCCTCGGCTGCTGCGATTCCGAGAGAGTGTGCCGCACCCTTGCCGTTGTTCTCTTTGAACTGCTTCCAGACCGACAGCTGCTCCTTCACCTCTGGGTCTCGGAGGGTCTGCATGACGAGTACGTATTGCTCTGGCGCGAGGTGCCCTAGGTGCATGGGATCCTTGTCCTTGGAGGAGGGCCACCCCTCCGCGTTGTAGTAGTGCCAGTGTGTAAGGAGGTTGTTGCAACTGTCGTGGAGGTTTTCGACGAAGTCGGGGATCGAGTACCGTAGCTGACAACGGTTAGCTCTACAAGTAAATGCTGCAAGGTCAACAAGACGTAGCACAAGAACTCACCTTTGCCCCGTAATTGGCTCCTGCGTGACGATATCGGTCCGCCGACATCTCGCTCGCTTCTCGCAGGAGGATGAAGATGATCAGATAGGTCGTGAGCCACCAGCGAGGATTGTTCAGATTCTGGCTCATGAGCCAGTCGATGTCCTTGAGCAGCTTGTTCTTATATCTCTCGAGAACCCAGACATAATTGAGGTTGTCAAACTGGGCGACTATCATGCGAGGGACAGACACCTTTCCCAGGAGCGGGTACGACTCGTCTTCGGTCTCGGGCATCATGCCAAGCTTCTCTTCGCCGTCGATATAAAATGACCCGGTTGTGTGTCCTTGTCGGAGGTTAGTTGCAAATCCTTCTACCAGGAGTTTGGCAGAGGGTGACTTACGGATCGCGCACCACAAGATGAAGAGATTGTGTAGGATCCCGGCCTCCTTTTCGTCCTCTTTGACTGCTTCTGCTCCACGTTCTGATTTCTGCAAACCCTTAGTAAATACATACAGTTGAGGGAAGAGATAAAAGTACTATGAGTTTCATGTAACGCTGCAAAGCCATAAGGTAGGTTCTGTTAATAGATTCGGACTTAGGCTCAGATTGTGCCGAGGACTTGACAGTATCAAAGTAGGCAGGGATCGCGTTCTGGATCGTGTACTGCTCAACTGCCTCGGCCGTGGCGACAATGTCCTGCAGACAGTAGTTTGCCAGCTCCTTCTTCTTGAACGTCTCCTTGTCGGTCCAGTATCGAGCCGTCACGTCCCCAGCCTTGGGCTTGAAGCGAACAACGTGCATCGGCAGCGGCTTCTTGCAGAGGCCCTGGGAGACTTGGATGGTTATTACGGTGCCGTCGAGTCGATCGGTAACGTCGCGCATCTCAATGCCTTTCCACCGTCGCGTGAGGTTGAGTCCGCCGCTGCGGTAGAGGATGAGGTCGGCAATCTTGAAGCGCTGGCATGGTAGGAAGTGGATCGTCTTGTACGACTCTAACGAGTAGTTTTTGCAAGTTTTACACACTCCTTCTGGGTCTTCTGAGTCTGGAGCACACTTGGAGAAGTTAGGATCAACTCTAAAGAAACGGGAGGACGCTGCGTACCTTGATCTTTTGCATGCGACAGCGGACACATGCTCCAAGCTTCCTCGTGGCCTTGACCTCTTCGCGCTCGCCGGGCTTCAAGTTCCGTCGTGGCTTAGGACCATCCTTGGGGCCAGATTTGGACTTGGAACCAGACTTAGAATCAGACTTGCCACGAACCGGCTTATCTTTTGTGGCCTCTTGGCTCGGTGGACCGTATCTGCGTCTGATGGACTCGACAGCTTCATCGTCGTCTTCTTCATCGTCGTCTTCTTCATCTTCGTCTTCTTCAGTGTCGTCTTCTTCAGCGTCGTCCGATTCGTACAGCCCCTGGTCGTCTTCATCGAGTTCGTGTTCGTAAATCGCCTCATTGGCAAATTCTTCATCTGACGATTTGTCGTTGTCAGAACCAGTGTTTTCCACGCGAGACAGCCTCAGGCGCTGGAAGTTGAGAAAAGCTTCGTCATCGCTGTCCTCGAACCCGAAACCCGGCGGTGACCCTGAGCTTGAGAAGCCGTGCGACTCGACAGCACCTTCGTGGGAAATGCGGTCGCCTTCCCGACGACGGACAGATCTTCTTGAATAGTGGTCGAAAGATACATCGGATCCGCTTAGAACGCTGGCTGTCTCTTCGTCTTCATTGCTGGCGAGCTCTTCATCAGACTGGAGGATGGAGCTCTTCTCTTTAGTCAGGTAACTAATTCGTCCTTCATCTTCTTGGCCACTGGAAAGCTCCTGCTCAGATTCGAGAGAAGAGGCATGCTCTTCAGTTAGGTGACTGCTCTTTCCTTCTGGGCCTTCTTCCTGTGGGCTACTGACAAGCCCCTCACGGGAGTCGTTGTCAACTTGGGCGCCTGAACCATCCCCGTGTGGCTGGTCAGACTCGAGGCCCCCATTAGAGCATCCGCTATCCGAATAAATATCATCATCGTCGATATAGGTAGCCCCGTGGTGTTGAGGTTCAAGGCTGGGTACCTCCACAAGGGGAACAGAGTCACTCGCTAGCGCAACCGGGTTTGTACTTGCCGCAGGTGCTTCCCTGGCTACTCCTTCCGTGAATAGGTCGTCAGCTTGTGCAAGAGGCAGCAGCGACTCCTCTGTAACTGCCTCACCGCCTCTCCCCTCAGAGGTCGACAGCTCCCTGGGTGTTGCCTCTCGCTCTTTCCGTTCTGGCTCCTCTGCAGGATGACCCCCTGACTTCCCCTCTGGAGCGGAGGGGAAGCCAGCTGCCTCGACAACAACAACATGCTCCCCAGAGATCGGCAAATACGCAGCGCTCGAAGCCCTGTAACCAAACGCAGATGGTGGCGACAAGGTCTGATTGCTCTGGCCTGAGGCCTGCTGCTCGTACAGGTGTAGGGCGCCTGTGACTCCGAGGCTTGGGCTCAGTTCCAGCCCGCGTACAGGGGCGTACGGGCCTCCATGACGTGCGTCTTGGTGTAAGCTTAATTGCGGCCAGGAATCCGCTGTGTGATCTGGGGGGCTGGTAGGAGGTATCTCACCGATGCTCCCCACGCGATGGAGGTTGCCGGCTCCAAAGCTCCAGCCATGGTGGACAGGTAGACCCCTGGCATCGTGGGTAGCGGCGTGGTCTTGGCCGGGAAATACAGTGTGGTTCTGGAGCTGGTAAGAGAGCTCGGCGAGGGATGGCAGACTCGATTCGTCTGGCAGCGAGAGAGTATCTGCATACTGCGTCCCCGGAGACGACGGCGAGTTTTCAGAGCTGGAGGACTCGGAGGGCGTTGGTTCCTGGGTGTTCTCACGAACCGGGGGAGCGCGCTGTTGGTTCGGACGATGACGTTTCAGCCGCCCAGGCCCGTTGGCTGCATCAGCAGCATGTTCCCGCTTGAGACCTGTCTTCTCCGGCCGTACCTGTTCCACGAAAAAGTCGCTGTCAGAAACAAACGCTGATGAATCAAGCAACGGCCCTGAACAGAGCAGCCAGCAACACCACAAAGCCCCCCAGTGAAGGCGGTGCCGCCCCCGAACCCTGGACGCATTTGGCTGTTACACACTCCCAGATTCAATACCCTATCAGTACCCTATCTCCTCTCTTTCCTCTCTCTCCCTTGCCACTCACGGCGCAAATGACGGTCACTGCGCCCCGGTCAATCCACCCCCCGCCAGAGCCGTCCCATGGTCATGGCTGGGGGACCAACAGGGCAGGGCACTGCTGTGCAGGTTGTCGTCTTATGGACAGCACAGCACAGCACATTGCTATCTGCTAGCTACAGTACAGTACAGCGCAGGGACACGTTGGGTGAGGGCCTGTCGACAGCGACGGTGGCGGACCAACGGGTCTCCCAGAGGCTCCTATTGCCGCCTATGGCTCCGCACTGGAGCACTGGAGGGGCTGACGACGGGGCGGATCAATCAACAGAGGTCGTGACTTACGCGGATCCCAGCCGGGGGAGTAGTAGCCTCCATGCCGGCAGCAACGGTTCGTGGGCTGGGCTGGGGCCCCGGGCGAGTCTGCCGAGTCACCTCGTCACTCTGAAGGGGGAGGGGGGCCGCTGTCATCCATCCATCCATGGCCTGGGGCGCTCACTGTCCTCTTCTGGGCGGGAACACGGTAGCAGCGCAATGCAGCGTGTGTGCTGGGTCGGGGTGAGGCAGGACGAAGCGAAGGGCAGCACGAGCACAAGCATGAGCACAGACGAGGCCGGCGAAGAGGACACAAGAGGAAGATGGAGCCCTTCAAGCCTCCCGCTGGAGTAAATTCCCGTCCCGCGCCCTGCTTTCGTCCACAGGGAGTGTCTGTAAGGCCTGCCGTGGCGTCCTCGTCCTCCCAATCCCCGGTCCCATCCCTAGAGACACCCTTGTCCAGGCTGCATGGAGGACGGCCAGTTGTCGACTCGCCTGCGGCAAGAGTGGAACTCTGACTGCATCTGTTGCTCTCCAATTGTCGACGATTTTGCTGGCGAATTGCCTATTGCTTGCTGTCGAGAATGTTAGGGCTAGCAACCACCACCCCTCGACATTGTCTCAGTACAGGACCATTACTTTCGGTACTTGGAGGGTGTGTATCTCTCTCGGTGTGTGAAATGTCTGAGAATCTTTGCAATTAGCACTGATCATCTCAGCGACAGGGGTGGTCAGTAGAGAGGCCACCCCTGTCTGCTCCGGTCCAATCAAAGCCGGACGCCATGGCTTACTTGGACCCATCAACGAGATATTCTTGTTTCACCGGCCGACTTCAATGGTCGATTACATGCGGCGCGGAAACACCCACGCGCGGAACTACTCCCCGAAGTTAAAAAGGCTGTCGACGATATCAGGTGTGGTGACAGAGGTACGTACCGCCAGAGAGAGCATGATTCAAGCTTGGTCTCAGACAAGAATTTCATCACAAGTTGTTGAATTGTTGAAGAAGGATGGATGGCTTACGATTCTGGATATAAACAGAAGGCTTGGTTATTATGAGCGTGTTCTATCTCTTGCAGTCAGTAAGTGGTCGTGATGTGAGATAGATCTGGGTTGGGATCGTGGGACACGGCTTTTTCTCTTTCCCTCTTCCCTCCCGAGCGAGAAGATCTCTCAGAGAGTCATATCGTCTCTTCTCTCCTCGTGAAATGATTCAGGGCTGTGTGACACGAGACGTAGGCGCGAGGGAGGCGTGCAAGTCTGAAAACGACACCAGAATGCCATTGACAAGTGGAGATTCTTGATGGGGTATGTTGGACAGTTTGACTGCCCGATACCGATGCTGGAGGAGAAAGAGAGAAACAGCATCAAGACCGGTGAAACTCTGATCAAGATTGGGCTGCCATACTTAGCCCGGATGTGACACTGCACGCCCCCACGGTCTCTGTTGACTGGAGAAGTCCGAGCATCTCCTTGGCTGGAGCAAGACAACATATCTGTCTTTTCCCCAGTGTTACTTTGCTAACATATTGTAGACTTGTTAGCCTAGTGAATTAGCTATAGTCGTATGGGACCAACACTTGCTACCTTGATGAAATTGAGACACAGTAAAACTTGATACTTATGGGTGGCCCATTTGAAGCTTTACTACAGCTTAGAGGTGCTAAGGGTTCTAAAGACTTTTAGTAGGAGCCTCCTTATTACAAGGTATAAATATGCTGAAAAACTGAAAATAAATGTAAAAGTAAGAGTTAAAAAGACGGAGAAAATGGTTGGGAAATGTTATACTATATTTTACTACTAGAATATAAATATAGACTATAACTAAGTATGCCTGCTATAGTTTGTATAAACTGGTCTAAGTGTTTAGCACTTTTGTTTTAAAAACACATTACTATATAGATTTATAGTAAGAATGAAAAGTATATATATAAGAAAATATAAATTGTAGTAGTTCTACATAGCTAGCTTTACTGCTTTAAAGCAAGCTTACTTAGGCTTAGTAAATAGAAGCCTATTAAGCTACTACTTAGTATTAAGTAGGTTACTTAGCTTTAAATTAAGTTGGAATTAACATTGAGCTGGTATGCAGTGACGTAAGTGAGGCAATCTAGACTTTAGGAAAAGATATTAAGTAACTTGTAAGTCACGTGAGAGATCCCATATCTATAGGTATAAGAACCTCTACTCTTTTTTTCTAAAATTATAAGACTAATATTGTAAACCTTTTACTACTTGCTTTATGCTTTTCTTTATATACTTAAGCAGTGAACGCTTACTCTTTCTTAAAACTGTTGCTTGCTATATAATACCGCTTTCTACTATCTTTTCTTACAACTACTATTTGTAGTTATTAGCAAATATGCATAACATAAGCAGCTGAGCGCTATACTAGTATATTTGCTACCTTGCGTCTTGCTTCTAGGAGTGTTACAGCTAATGCAAGAGGTTGGAGTTAAACGGGAACAGGTTGTTTGCTTGGTTAAATAACTTGAATTGAACAAGTTGTTTAATTTGAGTTCTCAAGTAGTACTATCAGGTCTTTTGCTTTTAAATCCAGCCTGTTGAGCTGGCTGGAACGTTGCTTTCTGGCAGGTAAGAGTATAAGAAAAAGTGCGAAGATATACTACAACACCAAAAGGTGTAAGAGAATCACTCTTAGCAACAGTTGGTAGGCCACAACACTGCTCCAAGAGTCCAGTCTCGCCTCTCAAAGTGTCATGAAAGAAGCCATTCAAGAATTGTAAGGATGCAAGGTCTCGGCAAAGCCTTTAAAGAAAAGCTTTGTGAGATGTTCTTACAAAAGTATGTGTCCCTATCTGTAGGAAGGCTCAGCTGGTCCGTTTATATAAATCCAAGCTAATTGTAATAATACAGGTAGCTCGCCAAATGGACTAATAGACCACTTTTGCAAAAGATCAACCAGTTGCGGCACAACGCGCCGTAACCTTACCACACCTCTATATATATAAGGGGCTCAAGCCTTCTGCGAGACTTCGGCAGCTTCTATACCCTTACACTAATGTTTATTGTTGCGAGAACAACTTGTGTTATAGGATTTCAGGCCGGATTCAAGGGATCAGGAAATAGTTACTCCATAAGTAGAATCAGCTAGTTGCAGTATTGACTAAGTTGTTTACAACGCTAAGCCAGTAAGAACGGGGAAAAAAGGAACAGAGATCACAAGGCGAATAAAGAGTAAAGGTAGAAATTTAATCTTTGTTCAACTTGGTAGAGATGCTATAAGAACTAGCTCTTGTGGTGCTGGTTTTAGTACGTGCTCAAAGGGGACATGTAAAAGCTTGCCTTTTAAACAAGCAGGTCATAAATTGTATGTATATTTACTTAAGTTGAGGCCTTTGCTTAATCTTCACAATACAAAAAGAGCTTTGCAACAGCTCTTTGAGAGTGTTGGCCGGGTAGTAAATAGATTGATGGCCAGACTCTGATATAATTTATTGAGAGCTAAAGCAAGAATAAGAAATAGAGCTTATAAAAAGAAGCTAAGTAAAGAGTTTAAAGAAGAAAGCTAAGAGAGGAGCTAAAGACAAAGCTAATGAGAGAGCTAAGACGAGGGCTGATTAAAAGAAGTTAAGTGTAGAGCTAAAGACTGAAACTTAAAATAAGACGAGTAAAAAATAAGGAGTGCAGAGAAAGAAAACTAAAAGCAAGCAAGGTTTATCTATTGCTATAAAGAGAGCACTGCTATTTATGTTAAGAAAGATCTGATAAAAGCATATTCTTACAGCCTTGTTTTCCTACCTATACAGTATTTAGAGGGTACTTAGTTGACGGTGTAACACCAACAGTAAGACATAGCATCAGAGCGGAAATAGTTAAATCTCTGACTCAAGACGGTCTCATATCATAGACCAAGCGTGTCGTATCCTCTAGTCCACTTCAAACCTCCAGTTGCGGGCTTGTTCCTTGTCCGTCCACTTTTCAGCCAGCCCCTGACCCCCTGACGCGACTAGACTAGTGACAAGATCCGGTCTGGCAATGTCGTGCATCCTGATCTACGACTAAGTTTCTTTAGCACACGACGGTTCTCTTCTGGCGTCCGACGGATGAAAGTATCCGGCCCTCCCGTCATGAGAGCTAGCGGGACGGCCTCGTGGGAAATGTCATCGAGACGGCGTTCAACGGCGCGGTGAGCAGAGCTGTCAAAGCATATATAAACTCAATAGAACCTCTCTGAGAATCTCGAGCTTTCTCTTCTTCTTTCCATCTTTTTCCAGCAACAATGGGTCTGTATCTGCCAGGTTTCGCGACTTGGTGGTGTCCGTAGGGTGCGGCATCAACACCCCCTTTTCCAGCTCGACGACGAACGAGATACAGCCGCCCCACGACATCGGTGTGAAAAATGTTGGTGATGGCAAGGCAATCCAATCCACCTTTTTCCCGACCAACGAGGCAACCAGCGCACACATCCCACTCCCCCATCGAGCGTCGATGTTTGCCAACCCATCCGCAGTGTGACGAGACTAGGACGACCACGGGGAACTCATCCGGAGGCCAAGAGCCAACAAACAAGATGCACTTTCTCATGGGTGTCTGTTCAGCTTTCGAGGATGGGGGATCGTAGTTTTTCGCAAACCGCGGGATGTGTGATATCTCTCGTTGCTTCTGGGGAAAGACGGCGGTTAGATGTAGGAGTAGAGAAAAGAGTATTTGAACAGCCTGGTATCTCCTAGTTTTCGAGAAAAGAGGCTATACGCATTGCAGAACATCTCTCAAAGCACTATTATCCTTATTCTGAATCTTCTACTTGATATCTTTCAACTTGACCAAGAAACGTCACTTCAACATGGCAACTCTCAGGGGCATGACTCAGGACACCGCAACGGTCTTCCAGAATGCTCAGGAAAAGGCCTTTCTTGGTCTAAACTCTGATCTCAACGGAGGAAACTCTATCAAGAGTTCCTCTGACGCCCTCACTGGACCTCTGGTCTGGTCAGGGGCTGAGTTTCAGGGGGACCAAACCTACACTCTTCGTCTGAGTGAGGAAGAGGTCGCAGAGATTGACAATGCCCTCGCCAACTTCAAGAGTCAGATAAAAACGTCCTTTTGACGAAACTAACTTGGTAAAAGTTTGTTGACTGAATTTGTAGCTCTTGGGTTGGATGGGGATGAAGTCTCCAAGGACAACTTCCCCTTGCCCAACTTGTCCCGCCGCCTCCGCTCCAGCGCGGAGACTCTCCATCTTGGGCGAGGATTTGTAGTCCTTCGCGGAATCGATGCTTCTCGATACACCGTGGAGGACAGTGTCACTGTCTTCCTGGGTGTCGCCAGCTACATTGCCGAGAAGCGCGGACTCCAGGACCGCAAGGGCAACATGCTGTGTAAGTCCTCGTTCTAGTGTCCCCGCCTTCATTTACCTCGCGAGGCATCATTAGCATGTCATGAATACTAAGACGCACAGCCCATGTAACTGACTCTAAGCAATGGACTGCCCCCGCCAATCGCCGCCATGGCATTCACACCAACGGGGCGCTGGTAAGTAAGCCGTCTGTAACACAAAGACTCTGCCTTACGGTATCTGTAGCCTTTCCACACAGATATGGGATGTGATATCCTATCTCTCCAAGTCCGAAACAGCGCTGAGAAGGGTGGTTACACCTATCTCAGCTCTGCTTGGACTGTCTTCAACGACCTCCTTCACAACGAGCCCGAAGTGGTCAAGACTCTCCTGGCTCCTAACTGGCCCGTGCAGCTGTAAGTCATCTTCGCATGTCTCTGAAAGTCTTAAACACTCCTAACTAGATTCCCGGTACAGTTCCGGACGCAAAGCTTCCTACTACCTCGCTCCCGTCTTCACCTTCTATGATGGCAAGCTCCTCGCCAGCCTCGACCCTCACCGTCTCGGGCCGCACCCGAGCATGACCAACTCGAACATCCCGAACCTCACAGATGCTCAACTTCATGCTCTTCAGGCTGTCTCTGAAGCAGCTGCTCGGAGCGAGTTGCAGCTGAAGTTGGAGACGGGAGATCTCCTGTTCTTCAACAATCTCGCACTCGTCCACCGTCGAGATGCCTACACTGACGATGACAACTCATCACGCCACATGGTTAGACTCTGGCTTCGGAGCCAGAAGTTTGGCTGGGCTATTCCCGATGGCATGCGTCCCCCCTGGGAAGCGGCGTACGGAGAGAACCGCAAGGTCAAGGCCAGGCACTATCCCATTGTCCCCATGGCCGAGTACCCCGTCCAAAAGTACACCACCAGCTCCGCTGCCTTCATGATCGAGGACTCTGAGAGTTCTGATGAGGAGTAGAAGTGTCTCGTGTTTGCACTTTACTCTCCCCCTATCATGACCTACACTCCTTTCCTCACACATTGCTTTGTTTAGTCCATTGAGGCTCATCCACTCATTTCCCTGAGAAACAGCCTCTTATAGGCAGGCTATGCAGAATTCATGTCAGATATTAGTCACTCTTTTGTAAATGCAACACCAACAAATACAAATTGGTACATTCGCCCACTCAATCGCAACTGTGACTCCTTTCTAATTGACTTGTGAAAACTCCATGATTCTCTTGAAAGCACTCGCTCCGCCCTCACTTGATACAGCACTGTGGATTCAGTCCTGAGTTTCCCCCATTTAGAACCAACAAATTAGACTAGACTACATAAAGTAACGAAAGCCTTTCTGCCCACAACACTAAGACGCCGCTTCAGCTGCACCTAGATGGCGTGCAGAATCTCATTAGCCGGATCCAAGTTCCGTCTCCGAGCTCACAGGGCTGACGGCCTAAAGCTAAACGTAAAACTCGTGTGCATGCACGATCGTAGCCCCCCCTCGTCAGACAGTTACATCGTACATGTTAAGCACTGCAACCTCGTTGTCTCGCAGATGCAAGATTCATTGACCCTACTGGTCCCCCTGCCCTGGTCTAGTTGCTTGCCGCCAGCTCTCTCCACTAGAGGAGAAGCCCTCACCCTTCAGCTCGGTTGTGATCCACAACCCCCCCTCCCCCATCTTTGTGCAGAGTTAGCCTTCTTGTCTCATCTCACAGCCTGATAGCTACTTCCTGACGATCGCTTTTCTCTTGAGATCCTTTACATCTGTCAGTTCTGAAAATTCAGGCGCCGGCGTGTAACATTGATATTCAGCCAAGCCACCGGCTTGACCCTTTCCGGGGTTAAAATGTCCGTCACTGGCTTCGACTCCACTCTCCTTGTTTTTGGCATATCCCGGTTCCCAAAAATCGGACAGGCCAATGAGTGGGGACGGCTCATAAAAGTATATCGTGTGTGGATGCGCCGCAATGGCAGCCATCTGATGTTGGCGCCGAGTCTACTGGCAATTGTCCTCCAAACCGGGTTACAAGATGGCTGAGATGGCCGATGGAGCTGGCTTTGAGACTTCAAGCTTTCAGGCCATCGGATTTATTGATTTCGAAGGCGTCGAATGAATTGAAGATGACAGCCCTGTCAATCCTGTGATGAAGAGCGTCAGGTCCATGGGTGTTACTTGAAAAATCCTGCCTCCGTGGCGCATTCCTTGCAGAGAATTGGTACGAGTACGACAGCAAAATGGTTCTAGTACCTTCTCAATACTTGATCTGCCAGATTGAAGGGGTCCACATCCCACGAGCCCTGGCGGAAGAGTGCTCCCGGGGACCCCGGAAGAGCATCGAGGAAGTCTTCCGAATGCCCGAGCCAGGATGCCCCTTGCGATCGACAGTTTCTTCAAGGGTCTCGGAAGAGAGATTTAACTGCAGAGAACGCGACCCCCATCGTGTCTTTGGCGCCTGAACCATTGTGTGATAGCTTGAGCTAGACGAGGGGTGCTGGATGAAGACAACACTCGAGAATGGTGACGCCACCAAGACGAAGAGGAGCTGAAAATGCACTTTTCAAGATGGCTAGAGACGGCAATCTTTCTCTTGTGGTCTCATCATTGGTCTCTGATGATCAAAATATTGTTTGCGTCTGGTTGCATCAGCTCAGGAGGCAGAAACTGTGTCGAGTCACGCAGCAACCAGTTGACCACGCAACCATCAAGGACTAGCCGCACGCCCCAACTAACTTGGTCTAAATCATCTTCTTTGCTGTCACGACTGGCGCCAGCTTCGGCCGATGGCGTGGCCTGGCCCTAAGTGGCCGGGGAGTGAGGTACATGGTGATAGCCTGCATCAAAGTCACTACCGCACCCAACACGATGATGATGCCCCGAGCTCCATCGGAAGGGGGTACATTTGAATTTTCACCGGCGCTTGCGAGGCGTCACCCCTCGTGGCCGCTCCGCTCGCAACGTGGAAGAGATGAGATGATCAAGAAACAGGGATGAGTAGATGTTGGTCGATGTTTGCTTCATTCCCCCGTCCTTCCCCGACAGACTACTATCATGGTGCATCCTTCTCCAAAATTAGTCCATGGCCCACGGTTGGCGCGCAAAATCCACATCAAACATTATTCAGCTTCCAGTCTTCGCTTGTCACATCCTGCCTAAAGGCCCTGCAAGAGGGCCTCAAGCCAACAAACCCATCACACCGAAAAGAGCCCCTATTCCGAGAGCTGCCGTCACCTGAGCCCCTCCAGCAATCTGAATAGATGTTGGGCCAACAGTCTCTGGTCCTGAAAGTGAGGCTGATTCTGCATCGGAAGACACAGACCCGGTCTCTGATGTGTCCGAATCTGAGTCGTCAGTGTTGCTAGGGCTTATGGTCCGAGTCTCGGTTGTCCATGAGATAGAACCATCAGTTGATGATGACATATCGCCTCCATCCGTTATCACAGAGCCAGGAATTGTTGTGCCAAGAATTGTTGCGCCGGGAATTATGGTGCCCGGGACCACAGAGCCTGAGATCACAGAAGGGAGAGTCTCGACTATCTCCGACGCGACTGTCACTGAGCAGGCCGCACAGCAATTACCCACATCAACAATCGAACAATCTGCACCTGTACTGACAGTCTTGAATGTAGCCGTCTCTATTCTCGTTCCCCCGGCCACTCTCTCCCCAGTCGACGTCGAATATGTCTCCAAGACCACTGTCTCGATAGTGGTAGATCGAGTACGGACCAAAGTTGTAGTCACTGGTGTTCTGGACTCCCATGTCTCTATGATAGTGGTGGTCATAGTCACGGTGATCTCAGTCGTGCATGGTTCCGAACCCGAAAGATCATAAGTTGTAGTCAACGTCTCGGCTGAAGCCCACGGAGTCACTCCCAACGCACTCGAACTTGATAACGGTGACCATGACCAAGGAGACGCGGTCGCCGGACTAGTTGAGCAAGACGTCGAGGTTGTTGTCATTGTTGAGATTGATACCGATGTTAATATCGAAGCCGACGCTGATACAGATGTTGGGGTTGAGGTAAACGGCACTGGGATTCGAGGAATAGACGGGATTGGATGAATAGGCGGGACAGAGCTATCGTATATCGTAATGCACGACGTCGCTATTGGAAAGGGAGTATGCGGAGACGCCCTCGACACGCCACTCTTCCTATCACCTATCAACACAACTATACGTTGGGAAGGACGGAGTAAACCTACCAAGTGACTGTAGACAGCGTGAGGACAGAGCACCGTTGCGCGCAGATAGTCGTCTTCGATACCTTGGCTGAGGCCGAAAATACAACCACCGAAGAGGTAGCTGGGGGTTCTTCCACCTCTGTACTTGTGCAGAACAGGCAGTCCACCGTCAGGATTGTCTTTACCAGGCCGTCCAACGAAGTTTGCTGTGACGGAAGAATGAAGCTGTTTGGGGCGTCTTCCGCAGCAGCGGTTGAAATCACAGCAGCGAGCAGGTAGAGCAGGAGGCTAAAGAAGCCCATGATGCTGTCGAAGCCGCTAGTAAAGAATGAATCTCGCTCGGTCTTCTTCAGTTGTTCCTCCTTTCTCCTAGATCATAGAAGCATGCCGTTTTCCTCAAAGACCATCAGACGGCTTAAGTAGAAGTGTCGTTTCTTGCACAACATTGACAGCTTCTACTGCAGTCGTCATCGGATATCCGCTTCGCTATCGAACGGTGTTTGTCGTTCGTCTTCGACAGCGGGTGCTGCGGGACCACTAGGACACATAACGGAAGACACGCTCTCCAATGCTGCGCTGCTGTGGCCTTGAGGCAGGCCAGCAAATATGTCCCATAGATCTTGTGCGACAGCTGGGTGATTTGACGCCGCACAAGCAGGGGTAAACGGCTCTGGTTGTAACCATCGTGTAACTCGGCCGAACAGCTTGCGCCTAGCCATCTCTTCTTCGCTCGGCAATTGCAACGTAGGCCTTGACCGGCAGCAGTGTTGATTCGAGGTCGCGGTAACGTATATTCGAGGGAGATGGTTCGACATTAATCAAAGTGTGACGGAGACTTCGGTTCGAGCTGCCGGACGGCTAGATCCTCGGGTCGTAGCGCATATCGAGTCAAATTCGGGCGGCGGCATAAGGTAGGCTGATGTAGAGTCTGGAAAGGCGAAGTTTAGCGTTTGCTTTGTACGCAGAGAGGAGTTCCCGAGTAGTTTCCTGACCTCGGGGTAGTAGGGGGAGTTGTAGGAGGGAAGTGTCACGAGGGCGCTTTCCGCGCGACTGTTTGGTGTTGAGGCGACTACCGTCCAGCAAGACAGCTCCTGCCAAACACAGAACGAACAACATTTCCGAGCTCCCAGGCTCTATAAACCGTTTATGAAAAGAATCTAGTCCGGAATGCATATTCTCGCGTGATCTCGGGACCGTCGAGCCCGTATCGGCAACCGTCAGCTATTATTCTTGTCTCGTCACATACCTCTTTCGGGGATGGAGGTTCCTACCCTGTCAAGATTAGTTTTTCTCCGCAAGCAAATTCCACAAGGATGATCCATGATCAAAGGGAGAAACCGTTGCTCGTACATGAACGCATCGTCCGAGATCTGAGATCTTCTCCGCCCGAAACAGGCGTCGAGATTCATGTCTCACCTACGCCACAATATCACGAATGTCACCCCTTTGTTGCGTTCCTATAGTATGGCCACCATGGGTAAACAACAGCTCTGTCCCATCTCTGTCTTGGTCGCCGGAAAATTATCAAACTTTGGCCAACTTGGGTTCAGCATCAAGCTTACCGTACATTGATATCGACAGTTCTCAGCACTGGAAAACCGCCCCTAGATCCACAAACGTTGCAAGCCACAGGCCATCTTTCTGATTTAGTTGAAAGGCCTAGACTTATTCCTCCATTCCTGCCGCCGGCAGGATCATTAAAGTGTCTTAGTTAAACCTACACCACTTCTAGAACAGGAAACGCGCTCGGGTGATTGTCAACACGGCACTCAGTAAATGCCGAAGCCACGAGAAGATCCAGTCTCTTACGGCAGATCCTATTACCGCTTTCGGCCGAAAGGTATCATGCTTGAAGCAATGGAACGCGAGAGCCTGGGTCGTATTTCACAATGCGAAGGGATAGTGCCAGAGGGTACAACAAGTGCTGGCCTCAGACATTGCACATATCATCTTGAGGGCAGGTCCCATATTTCTGATCAGGAATTAAGGACGAGTCTCGGAAGTTTAACCTGTTTCGATTCCTGTCAGCCAGCTTGTTCGTGAACTCGATCGTTGTTCAAGCTCAGAATCCATCCTGTTAATCCACGGCATTAAGTCCGGAACTTGGCCCCTATGTTTATTCTCCCGGATTGTACTAAGTCTGAGTAAAACCAAGTCGTATGTTAATCAAATTCCAGATCTTTTAGCTAGCATTGAGGTTGGAATAGAACTGCGGTCTGCAGAAGCAAGCCAGCGAGCCAGTCATGCCTACCTATTGGCAGCCATGCCCTGGGCGTAGGTATCCGCAGTGATTTTAGGCATTTCTCTTTGACAGCACCACATGTCTCAGCGATATTTTAGATCTTAGACCACTCCACATCTCCCTGACAAGCTACGATGATAGGCATCTGTTTCTGGCTTTGTGGCATCTAGTAAAAGGGATCAAAGTATCTCAAATAGGGATATCTTAGTAAAAGAAAAGAAAGATGATAGGCATATCATCATTTATGATTGCGGAGACTCTTGGTAAACGTAGCCAGATGTGGAGGATGTCGTAATGTCTCGTATCATGTATGACGAGTTCGTCACGAGCTCGTCACAAACTTGAGAACGCTGGCATTCCCCAGGGTGAAATAATATATATGGGGTGGAAATTCTACTAGGCTACGAACAGAGAGAAACCAGTGCTTGTCTCATCGCAAGGCAGCAATAATCACCAGCACGGCGAGGGGCGGCTTTATATCCAGGACCTGGGCGAGATCCGGCAGATCCAGCAAAGCCATCTGACTAATAAACGGCACCCATATGCTACTGGACAGGGCATATCGCGATACCACACTTGATTCCTCTCCCTTGCTTGGAGTGGATCCATGCTGGACAGTCGAGCGGTCTTTGTGGGAGTCAGAATACATGGGACTCATGAGATACAATCCCTTGGCCCATACCAAGTCTACAGCTATGATTACTTAGGAAGGATAGAAAATAAATCTGAGGTAAGGCCCTAAAGGCTCTTACTATAGGTCCTTATAAATCCCAGCCTAAGATGGTAATCCGGAATCATAGGTGGATGAGCTGTTCGTGTGTTTTTTTGACATCTGTGGGGCAGTTTCCGTCAACGCGCTGAGAATCCTCCCGAGAATTCTTCCAGAAGCCAGATTCCAGGTGTTCATCCTTCAAACACTTTCCACATGAGCGAATTATCCAGTCTATCCCCTGAGATCGTCGGTCTTGGCCTACCGGATTATTCAACAGTTGCATTAGTTGCAGCTAGTCTATGCACTGTCTGTGGTTAAATCTCAGGTCCACAATCTGGCAGATTGGTGCTTAAGTCGGTTTAGCTGACGCGAAGGTCATTTCAGCTGATGCATTCTAATCGAAATGAGGTATTTCGCTCTTTGCTGACAAGATTTGTCGGTCCGGGAGGTCGGCGGGAGTTGTGGGGCCGGGTCGCCGAACCCGTCCCGATCGTCGATGAGTGGTCGGCATTTCGTCCGATGTCTCGAAAAGGCAATCTTTTCTGGCTCGGTAACTTCCATATCGCAGTGGCCCATGGTTTCTAATTCTTGAGTAGGCAATGGCCTCAACTTGAACTGGAGCATGCCGCTTATCAACGTTGTATCGCGTTCGTGCTACTTCTCTACAACCCACTTGGAGTTGAAGTTATCACTTGCCCCCAATAAAGGCCACGCACTCTTGTAGGTCATCTTCGAACCACTAATATCTCTGATGTTTTACACGCCGAGTAAGAGCTCGCCCCTTTTTAGCACCTCAACAGAAGTATTAGTTTCCCAGAACATCCATAGAGGGTTAAGTCACGCAATAAAGGTCTTATCCCACTCCAGAGGCAGGTTCAGTGACTAAATGTCTTCAACCTATCGTGAAGTATTTCTTGTAGCTGTATCAAAGAACTATGTGCACCGGGCTTTTGGCGTAGACGTCAGAACATGTACGACCAACAGAAATAGCTCGACGGTGGTGCTCACCACTAGAGCAATAATTTCTTGATATTGGCTTGAACATGGATAGTGCTCTGGGTGCCTCGGAAATAAACATTTTTCGCATCAACGACCCAGTGTTGTTCGAATGATTTGAAGAATATTTTTCGAGCTGCGGTGGTAGTCATATCATTGTGGCCAGCCCTTGGTGTTTCAGAGCCACTTCAATGTTGTATGCACCCTACCACCGGTTCTCAAAATTTCCGACGGAAAACCTCTAAACGATCGAACAACTAGAAACAAATAATTGACTTTTAATTTATTCAGAACAAAAAGCTCCTGTGCCGAGACACAACTTCGCCTTGTCTGTAATTCTCTAGGGTAGCCTACTTTGACCGACTGAAGAAAACCGGAGCCTCCCGAAGCGCCGGGTATATCCCTGAACATCTGGCCTGTGATCACCCCGTATCCTGGCCTGACAATCATTATCCACTCACGGAAGGTGACGTTGCAGTCCAGTGGGCCTCCAGCACATGACAGCTTGCAACTGCATCAAGACCAGGCCTTGGGGACTGTCAAAACTGTCATGATCTGATAGACGCGGTGACAGCCAGATCAGCAGGTTTCTACTGCAGACTTTTGGGACCGCAAATTCGGCGCGCTTTTTCCCCTTTCTCGATGGGGAGCCAACATGCACAATTCGCCAGTTCATCAGCCAAGAGTTACGCTCCAGCCAATCCCAGCTCGAGAGCGTCAAGCCAGGAACAATCCTTCCGTCAGCCTTGCAGCCACCCTCAAAGCAATGGCCTTTTCGGACCGACCGCGAATGCGCCAGGGTAAGTTTGGCTTAGTCTGGGGAGCATGAGCAGGGAACCCTGCTGCTTTAGCCAAAAGTGTTTCTCCGCGTTCAAAGGGCCAGGACACCGGGGAAGGGGGGCATAAGATTACGCGGAGGAGCACCGTAATGCCTCAATTGCAGAAAACAGAAGGACGACATCTCTTTCAATTTCTTGGAGGAGATGGGAAATGTCAAAACGTCGGGAACGGCATCGCTAGCGTCGGGAGCACCGCGCGATTCATGCAAACCACAACATCGACCCAGCGACCCTCTTTCGCCTCCCCGTTTGCCCACTGAAAAGCACACGACAATTCCAGAGAGAACCACAAGTCCTTCGAGAAGCTGCACTAGGCACGGCCTGTCCGGCAGCTACTGCACGATGAGGCCACTCGGCCCTGCGGCCAATCATGGGGTTCGCCCAGCCTCCCACGGAGGACGGCCCCCGAGCCTGCGGTGATCGGTATACAGTGCGTCGCTATACGTTGCAAACGGGCACGTTTTACTGGTTGAACCGACGCACTGTGGTGGCTGAGCGTTTGTGTCGCACTGGGTTGTGTGTGAAGGGGATCGCCGACGAGGCCGGCACTCGCTCTGTGCTGCCGGAGGACTGTTTGAGAAGGCGATGGTCATACAGAGTTGAAAACAACGACAAACCCAATTTCTATTCTATCTATTCGTCTATGCTTTGGTAGGTATATTGAAAACAAAGAAGAAAAAATGTCCATGTTGTGGTCGTGAAGAGTGGGGATCGTCCCCTGGTATCATACATTCGCTCCCCCAGCTTCTACCGCTCGCTCGGTTCGGGTATCTTTTGTTTCGAGTCCTTCTTGCAGAGGCTGCCAAACTCACTTAGGATCAGGGGTACGTCGAGTTGCTGGTTCGCGACAAGATATTCTCCCTCGTGTCGTCGGGCAAGCTTGATCTCATTGCGCACGCCAGATCGTACGAGCGTTCGGATGCTCTGGTAGATGCCATGGCCTGGATATGCCACGATTCCTAGCGCCGCTGCCAAAGCTATTAGCATCAAGTATACACATGTGTGTTTCACGAAATGCTTACCTGAAGCCGTCTTCGAAGCCATCCCCACGATGCCCTTGCCGACACCCTTGGCAGCACCAACAGCACCGCCGTCTTTACCTCCCTTATACGGCTGCACGACCAAGTCGGCAAAACCTTCTGAAATTCCCCTGACAAAGTTGGTTCCTCCTACACGGGCACCCGACTGCCAGTCGTGAACCGGTTCGTGCTCAGGCACCTTTTCGCCGTAGAGCCGGGGCACTGCGCGGAACCCTTCAGTCACAGCGAGCGGCAGATCGATGTAGAAGCCCCGGCCGTAGGACTTGAAGAAGCCGCCGACCCCAGAGGCTGACGCGGTTGCGACCGCACCTGCTGTGCTCCAGCCGCCGCTGCCACCGCCTTGTGACGTGTGCGGCCTGCGAATGGCGCCTGGGTGCGACAGAGATGTGGGCGAGGGGAGGGGACTGGACAAGTTGGAGTCGGTGTCGCTGGATAGGAGGGTCTTCTGGCGCTGCTGATGCTGCTGATATGTCTGGATAGGCTTCATGACAATGCCAGCTGTGGCTTTGGCCATGTCTGTCGAGGTACCGAGCATAGAAGAGACGGTTCCAGTGAAGGGATCCCATCGGCGGTTGATGATCCTGATTGTCTTGATATCGTTGCTGCGGCTGTCAGCCTAGGAGCCGAGATTTAGAACGGGACGTGACTTACATGGACAGCTTCTTCTGGTCTATCTTGAGATGCTGGAACAGCACACCGGCCGCTGCTTTGGACAACTTGATCTGCTTGCCTCCTCGCTTACATAGCCACACAGCAGGCTGATTGCGTAGGATGTCGCACCGTAGGTTCTCCAGGGGCAAGTTGACGTGGAACGATCTCACCGCTGTCACGACGCCGTTCTCCCTCCTCATGCGCGATGACAGCTCCGCAGCCGCTGTGGCAGCCTCTGGTGTGAGACAGAACTGGATTGCGTCGGCGAGGTTTTCGACGTTGAGCTGCTTTTGTGGGATTGGACTCGGGCCTGCCCCTGATGCTGCGACCATCTCACCCCAGAACGGTTGACTGTCAGACGTTAGCATGGTACTTTGATGATAACACCGGTGATACGAACTCTCCAAAGAAGGGGACAATGGTAGTCGGTCGGCCGTTTAGGAGACCACAAGCTGTTGTCCCAGCACCACCGTGGTGAAAGACGGCAGAGACCTGGGTAAAGAGCCACTCATGGGGACAATCTCCCAGGAAGAAGACGTCCTTTTGTTCAATGCCGCCGAGATTGCTCCATCCTTTCGAAATGATGGCTCGCACGCCAGTCCGATGTACTGCCTCGACGAGAATCTTGGTCATACGCTCGGGGTCGTCGATGACGATGCTGCCAAAGCCGATGTAGATTGGCGGCGGTCCCTGGGCCAAGAAAGCTGCCAGATCGGGTGGAGGTGTGTAATTGGGAGGCTCTCGGAAAAAGAAGCCACAGACATCTGAGCTTGTTAGTTAAGCGAGTTGCTACAGACCAGGTTGACGTACCGATATACGAGGGCCAATCTGCTGGCTTCCCAACCAACGCAGGAGACCAGCAATATGTGAAAGGAATCTGGAGGGTTTCAGCAAGCAGAGGGCCCTCAGACAATGGCACAGGCTCCAGATCAATCGTTTTTCGCCAGTCGTTGATAACATCGCCCAAACTATCTTGTCAGCATCCTTGCGTGGGGAGAGTTTCTGCAGACTTACCCCTGCCATGTCAGCCACTCCACCACGCTATACGAAACATAGTTGGCCGTCTTCTCATCCATAACCGCCTTATTTCCAAAGTTCAAGTTGGCCAGCGGATGCGAAAAGTCCCTCGTGCTCGTCCACGGCATGGTAAACATCAGATGCACCGGGATGCCCATGGCCTGGGCGCAATGCACGTGGGCAAAGCTTGGAGGGTTCGCGATAATTGCGTCGGCGACAAAGGGCTGTCCGCTGATGGGGTCCGGATGAAGGCAGGACTGCCAGCAACCTTCCAGCATCTCGGCGACCATTACTCGCTTCTTCTGGATGTCTCCGCCGCGGAGACTCTTTAGGCTAGGGATCAGACCGGGGTTCTTCACCATATAGGCCATGAGCTCTGAGGGGTTGCCGCCGATGGGGTAGAACTCGAGGCCTGCGTCGCGAACAAACTTGTCAAAGACATTGTGAGTCGCTAGACGCACGCGATGGCCATGCTTTTGGAGCTCGCAGCCAAGAGCAACGAAGGGCTGTACGTCGCCACGGCTGCCGACGACTTGGATGACGATATTGAGCTTGATGGGGAATTGGTGGAATATCGAAGGCCCTCCTTTCTCTTTAGGGTATTCGGAGTACTGGGGAGACTCTGTCGACTCGTCGGTTGGGGCCTTGAAGTCGGGGATGAATCGTGAAAGGGCGCGACAGAAGCGAGAATTGACATCGACGTCGATTCGACCATCGTCTATCTCTGTCAGTATCCGAAGCAGAGGTCGATGGACCAAACATACCTGTTACTGCTGTTGATCGTTGTAGATCACTCCCAATAGCAGCTTCATAGGAGGGCAGTTGTTCCTCAGGAATCACAACCTGTGGTAAGTCGCTGTAAGGAGACGACCCCCCTGTGCTATCATGGGTTCCTTTTAAATGCGCCATGGATCTTTGACTGCTGGGTTCGGAGAAAAGACGTTGTGTGAATGAAGATCCTTGGAAAAGATCACCTCTGGGGGGCTGCAACAAGCTTGTATTAAAGAAAATGCCATAGCTACCCACCGTGGTATTTAAGTCGACTCATGGTTTTATCATGATCCGCTTCGTTCGTCGGCCAAGCCGCAGCCAGTATCATAGCTCCCCAGTCCGGCACATGCAAAAGCGGCTCTCATGTCAGGGGCAGCTGGCTGCGACGACTCGGGTGCGTCATCTATGCGCGGGCATCATGCCGAGAGTGCGCGTATTGCGTAGGGCTGATCGCCGAGAGCTCATGATTCAGGGATCCGTGGCTATTTCGAGGTTGGGCGATGCGATGTGGTATACGCGTATATCGATGGTGTTGTGGAGTTTGGCGGCTCCACCGTATTCAACAGTGGGAGACAAAAAAGACGGGAAGAGATCACCACGGTCATAAGTCCTGAGTTACGCTGATATGAGATCAAGGCCTGCAAAGAGTCTTGATAATAGAATGTAAAGCTTTAGATTCTCTAGTATTGATTCTTCGTAAATAATCATCAGTTTGGGCGCCTGTTATGGCATAAAGACGTGGATCTGATCCTGTGTTTTCGGACCCCCGCCAAGACCGTATTCTAGATTTCCGATCTAAAATTTTAGGCGTCGATCCCACCAAACCTCCATCCGCGTATAGAGCATCGACAACCTCGAATACGTTCGTATCGGAATAGGAGGGCAACGTCAGCAAAATGCGACTCCACGTAAAGAGTGTTATATATTCTGGCCAAGACCGAGTCTCTTGCGGGTTCTTGGATCTCTCCATCTCTCCGCTCAAGACGACAAGTTCCTCGCGTCGAGACACCCGAATACTCGGAGATCGAATACGTCGCAGTGACAGAGCGACATCCCGAGAACCTCGTTTTACCTCGTATACACTCCCGACGACACAAAATGGCTGAGGGAAGCGGTTCCGAGGCCCCTGAGGCCTATGTATTTTACAGCTACAACCCATCTATGCCCGCGGCTGTCATCTTCATCGTCGTCTTTGGCGCCTCGGCACTCCTCCACTTCTGGCAGCTTCTCCGCAATCGGACATGGTACTTTATTCCATTCTTGATCGGATGTCTATGTAAGTCGAGACGGAAGCCCAATAGATGACAATAGCTAACTGTTGCTGCTTAGTCGAGGCAATTGGCTATGTCGGCCGTGCTCTGTCGGCCAACGAGGCCCCCGACTTTACCAAGAACCCCTACATCATCCAGTCCCTTCTATTGCTGTTGGGACCGGCTCTATACGCGGCTTCCATCTACATGATCCTTGGTCGTCTCATCAACCTTCTTGAGGCAGGCGATCTTTCTATCATCAAGCCCCGGTGGTTGACCAAGGTGTTTGTGACTGGCGATGTCCTGTCTTTCCTGGCGCAGAGCGGAGGTATGTTCAAACAATAACAACAAAGCTCCCGACATCTAACATCGACATTACAGGTGGTGCGATGCTGGCAATGGCCAAGAACAAAGACGACGTCAAGAAGGGCGAAAACATCATCGTCGGCGGCCTCGGCATCCAGATCCTCTTCTTCGGATTCTTCATGGTCGTCACCCTCATCTTCCACATGCGCATCCGCAAGCAGCCCACCCAAAAGTCCTTCGAGATCACCACGCCCTGGAAGAGGCTCCTCTACGTCCTCTACGCGACTAGCTTCCTCATCCTCGTACGATCCGTTTTCCGCGTCGCGGAGTATGTCATGGGCAAGGACAGTGAGCTTCAGTCGAAGGAGTTCTGGATCTACATCTTTGACGCCCTGCTTATGGCTGTTGCGACGTTGCTGCTCAACTGGTTCCACCCTAGCCGCGTTATCAATAAGGCCATGGACGCCAAGCGCATTGCTAGCTCGGAAGAGTATGTGATGGAGAGCCAGCCGTACGAGGGAGAGCGGCCCCGGCGGCACTCACACTCGAGACGGCATTCGCATTCGAGGAGACACTCTCGATCGCATTCCCACTCGGGAAACTCGCAATACAGGCACGATTACAAGTAGAAGGGAAATAAGTGCCAAGAGGGAGAAGACGCAAGATCCACAACGGGATGCCGCTAGAGACTGGCATGGTAGACGCGTCAAAGCGTGGTGAACGATGTTACGCGAGCGGGGGAAGGAATTGCAAACGAAACTTTGAACTTTTGTTAAAGGGAATCAGCAACAGGGATCAGGTTCAGGAATCATAGCGTTTCATTGATAAAGCGAACGGAATTATAAGATACATAGACCCGTAGTGTCTAAGATATTCATCTCTTTTATACAATTGACAAGCATTGAATCGAGATCGAAAGAGCTGTGCGTGGGATGTCCAGCTACGAGTGAGGCTCGACTGCCAAGACGACAAGCATTAGACGGGAGGGCGACCCTTGGGAAAATCAGTTGATCTTCCTCTAGGGATGTGAATGAAACGATGATTGCGGAAACTGCATTGCGGGAGACTACTGGGAACGGCAGAGACGGAAGATCGTCGTGGAGGTTTACTTGGGCTCATTCCAAGGGGAGGGATGGCCTCAAGTTAGAGATCAAGATTACGCACGCAGCCAATAAGTTAAAACACCACCCAATCACAGCACCACAAGTTTCCATTAACCCGGGAGAAACGGCGACGATCAGTCCCAGGAACCCGTATCTCGATTCCAACTATGCGGTTTGGGGCCCGTTGAGATATGGCATGCCGAGCCGCCAGATGAAGCGGATGAGAGACAGTCTGGGAGCAACTCATCTCGGTAGCAGCACAGTACGGACGGGTAGGCTGAGCTGAGACACTGTCTCACAGCGGCTCATGATAAAACATGGGAAAAGCACACTTTGGCATCTCAATATTTTGGATGATCTTTTCCGTCTCTGAGGAAACGTGGGGAGAAAGGCAGTTGTTGATGGCGGGGCGAGGGGTAAGGCGGTTTGTTGAGACATGATGCATATCAAGGGAAGGCAAGACATTCCAATTAGCAACCATCATCCATCAAGCCATCAGCCATCTCGTGGGCATCCGAGAGGGGTTTCAGAAACAAATCATGCGAGGCGGAGCCTTGCTGGAAAAGGCTGATGACAGCTGTGCTGAGGCCACGTACGCTCAGCCTGCAGCAGTCGGGGTTGGGCCTTGCGCGGTTGGAGCAGCGACAGAACGCCTCTCGCAGTCAATGTGCTTATTAATGACGCTTCGAAGAGAAACGAAAGGTCGAGACTCTGCGCAGGAAACCTAGAATTAAATGCAGAGTTATGAAGGAGCAGAGACTGGTGCCACTGGCTCGCCCTACGTCTTCGGCTGGGGTTGCCATTGCCGAGCCGAGGCTGATTGGCGGTTTGGGGCGCCAGGCCGGTTGCCAACCCCCAGAGGCTGGCATGGCCAGTGAGATTATACGGCGACGACAGTCAACACGACTATTGTTCAACTGATGATGACGACAAGAACCTGCCGACAAATGTAATTCAAGACACGGCGAGTTGACAGCCAGTAGATCGCCCACGCCAAGTAGTTTGCAAAAAGTCAAAGTCAGGCCAACAAATGCGTTTGACGTTGATGGGAGAAGCAGTGCAGATTCTTAAATCGGGCCCGGGGAACGCCGGCCAGCGAGGGAGGCGATGACATTTCATAACTGGGCCCGCGCTGGGGCACTTGGCCAGTACCTTGGCGCACAGGCAGAGTTCTGGCGTGTGAACCAGTACCTGAAAGTCAATCAATGGGTCCTGCTGTTAGCTCCCACCACCAAGAAACGCTGTGTCAGTGGCTTCTGCTGGTCGATGTTTCGGTGTTTGCGCGAACCCCTCTGGCCCATCCACTAGGCACAGGCCGCCCAATTTCAGCACTGTACGAGCTCGGGCCAGCGAGGCGGTCCGGAGCATCTGCGACGTTACAGCAGCGAGCAAAGGCACCAAATTTGGCGAGAGTCGCAAGAGCTGGCGTGGCACTGTGCTCTGTGGCGCTGCACAGCAGCTGCAGCTTTGACTTCGGGCAACTGTGTGCACCACTTTCAAGTTCTTGTCAAAATCCCTCTCCTCGCTTCTTGCTTCCAAATGCTCTTCCCCCCTCGCTTCTCCCGTGATTTCTATGGCCCGTCGTGATTATATAAACGCCTTTGTGCACCCCGGCCTAGCTTCCGTCTTTTTTCCTCCAAGGCTTCATATCATATTGCAAAGGGTGACAGGTGTTTCCATAATCACTGCGTACATACCAAGGTACGTAACAAGTTCCAAAGTATACAGTGCAGCCTTGACCACACCACCTTTCATCCCGCCTGAAAAACACAGACCCGCCCCCAGTGCGCCTCTTTTCTCGTTCCTTCCGGGGACCCTTGTACCCCTGCTCCTTCCTTTCCGCTTTGGCACTGTCTGTTCGCTGCTAATTTCTCCCACGCACTTTCCCCCTTCTGGCTGCTGGCCCGTCCGCTGGTGCGCTTTCCTTGGTCTGCTGTGTCGTTTCCCTGAATAAGGGTACAAGGCATCATGTCTTGAGCAAGTTCCCCTGCCGCAAAATTCCCGTGCGCAGATACCTTGCCCAGCCGCGCTTGGCGTTCCTCGTCCCATCCCGTCGTCACACTCTCCCGTCTCACTGGGTTCCTTCTCGTTCCCACCCCCGGTCTTGCTTGGCTCCTGGCCCTGGGCCGCCCTCGAAATCTCCTTCTCTTTCAAACCCGCGCTCTCACCTCATCTTCTCATCTTCCCATCCAAACCTGATCTCTTCCACATCCACACACATTTTTCTTCCTCCATCGACAGAACCATCCTTAACCAGCCTCATCTGACTCTCGTCCGCCGCAGTTTTTGGTCAAACTCAACCATCAACAACCTAGTCACCCTACGCTCGACGCCTCTTCGCGCTTCTCGACTCCTGGTCACCCCCCAAGCATCCCCCGCATTATGTTCCAAGGCGAAAGGGCCGAATAACGCCTGCACTCCTGCAATCAACCAACCCTCCCAATCTCCCGTCCTCCCCGCCCACCCGTTTTACCGTTCAGAGTATACCTTCGCGCCGACGCTCTTATCGCTCCCCCCCAAAATCCCCAGACTTTGGGTCGATAGTCAACACGCCTTTCCCAGATCCTTC
>JAAGWO010001156.1:0-17919 GCA_013266205.1 Fusarium decemcellulare | reverse complement strand
TGAACCAATAACAACCAACAAAACACACCCTTCACAATGGTTCGCTTCTCCTTCACAGCTCTGGCCATCATGGCTTCCGCCACCCTCATCGGCGCCCTGCCTGTTGCCCCCCGACAAGATGCCAGTGTCAACACTGGTGTCGATTCTGCGGCTGAGGCGCTCACTGGTGGTGGGCAAACGAGCGGAGATCCCTATGCTCCCAACGCCGAGCCTGAGCCTCAACCTCTTCCCAAAGCCCAGCCCGCACCCCAACCTATTCCCGCCGCTGACCCTCAACCCATTCCTGCGCCCCAGCCTCTGCCTGTTGATGATCAAACTGGTGGATCCGGCACTCAGAGTGGAGACCCTTTCTCTGCCGGCAATGGTGACGGTGGCGCTGGCACCGCGGAGAGCGTTGCCGATGCGCTAACTGGTGTCTGATTCCGGAAAATTGAGGACAAGAAATGGTCTCAGATAACTTGTAAGATGCCCCAAGACAAGTAAAGGCTTACAGTTGCTAACATTAGACTAGCGAAAACAAGAGCCAGTTAATATTGTGAGCGGGAATAAGTATTGGCGGGTATGGGATTGGGTCCATGTACATGTACTTTAAGTTTCGATTCTAAACTCGGCGGACAAAAAGTCTGAGTAATTTCATCGGTATTATAAACTATTTAGCTTGAAAGAGAAGCTTAGTTATTGACGAGTTGTCGCTTGCCAAGACGGCGTGGTAATAGCCCGCATTAGCGAGGTGGCTGACCATCTGATCCACCCACCATCAGACCATCCGATATAGTGTAGTGGACTATCATACCGCGTTTTCAAGCCTGGAAACAGCCGGTGAACATAACCGCGGGGACCGGGGTTCGATTCCCCGTATCGGAGGCTTTACTTTTTGCTGTTGAGCTTGAGTTTTGTTGATTAATCGCGAGGTGGTGTCTCGTGGTGTTGATGGCTGTGTGAGGCTGGATACGCGCAACCGTTGTCGGGGCACGACTGTCGCGACACTTGAGCGCCGTACCCTCTTAATTTTTCATTGAATACTCTAATATTTGTTTATTTAATCAGAATCATTTATCGTCGTCTGTTGGGTGTAAGGGCGATTGCTGAGTCTTGACTTAGGTGCCGCGCCAAATCAACCCATGGCATAGACACAATACTGGAATCCCGCGGTCGCAACGTCTTTTCAGTACCTCATCGGGCCTCCCTATTTTTCTTGTCGTACTTGGGTCTTATTAAAATGAGGTGGTGGTGAACTCTGTCGCCAGATATGCCCAGCCTCTTTCGGGTTGGGTCTGGTGGACACCCTACACCTTGCTGAACTTTTCTGAAGCATTCACATGTTTGTTTGCACATTAAAAAATTCTCCCTGTATTTATATCTACTACGGAACGTATCCACGTACGGCATCGGCCGACATTCACAGATCTGGGGTGCCTTTGTCGTCGGCCTGCAACTCTTTTCTCTGACAGACAGGGAAGTTCAGTAGTCAATTGTACACACATGTATGACTAGCTACATAGTCAAGTCCTTCACGAAAGCATAAGATAGCCTTACAAAGAGTTCGATGACACCAGCTGACTCAATCATCAGACGGTCTACCTGATCCAGCCACCGCTGGGAGCTCGCTGGCAATTCCATCTGGAGTCCAATCCCATTTGTCCAGATATCTGCACATGTATCATATTAGTAACCGCGTTTGAAGAGACAGCATTATGAAAACTTACGACATTATCGCAAAGTAAGCATATGTTTCAGCAGTCCAAGTTGCCGCCTTAGGCCCGGATTCTCCCAGTGTACCCATCTTCCACTCGTCTCTATCTTTGTCTGGCATCCATTGTCCGGCGTGTTCGTTGTCCGTTTGGTCACGAGCTATATGGGTAACCAATCTGAAAGTGTCTATCATCTACTTAGCCTTCTTTCTCAAGCAGTAGAGAGCATTCCACTCCTAGCAGGGCTCGGTGTTAGCCCTGTACTGGTACTTACAGACGAGATGGCGCGACCTCGAGTTGTCGTCTGGCTTTTCACGAGTGAAGCCGCCTCGCTTTGTTTTCCAGACCAGGCATCCGTTCGCGTCAACAGCTTGGAAATCCCTTACTGTATGACTATGTGTATTAGCACATTATGAATAATCCAATAGCTTCTGAGAGGCGAAAGGGACTGGAAGACTACCTCTCTCGAGCTTCTCTGGATCTCCATTCCAGTTCTCCGGGATCCGTGTGCCATAGTAATGTGCGAACTCGTGCAACATGACGCGTGCTAGAGTTCTAGCTGCAAAGTTATCCTCGTCCAGCTTGGTACCAACTTCTATCTGATCGGCGTCCCGTACTGGCGACTTCTCGTCTGGAAACTCAAACGCCGGGTCGCAAAAGGTGATCAAGTCGTGTTTTTGAGAAGTTGAACCGTAGACGTCGCCGATGCAGATCTGGGGTGTTTGGAGGACCTCGTATCCAGGAAAATATCGATATTCGTGGATATAAGACCCATCCCAATCTTTGCCTCGTAGCTGTGAATCGACTTGTTCGACGGTCTTGAATCTTGTATACTTATCTTCCTGTCTTTTCCTGCGAAATTCCCAGTTTTTGTCTCCGCACATGATCAAGGGCTTCTTCTTTAGTTCTCGCAACTTTGTGGAATATCCTCCTTCAGGCATGGGATCCCCCTGCACTAGGCCACCGTACATGCGGACAATTGTATCTATAACATCCAAGTTAGTTGATGTGCATTCCCGCTAATCATTCAAGAAGTTTTTCAGTGACCTACAATAGACCTTCTTGAAATGTTCCTCTTCTGGATCGAACCCGTTTTTGGTTGGATCGTCTGGGGGTTGGAGACCAAAAGTTGCAGCCAAGTTCCTTGCGATGCGGTCCCAGTTGACATCACTGAGATAGTTCTGAGTCTTTCGCTCAAGCTTGGGCTCCTGTACTCGAACCAAGTCCATGCGAGCCTTGCGGACCATTTCAACAACGTCTGAAAAGGCATTGTCGAGCTGTTCCCGCTTGTCATCGCAACTGGAATCAACGTCCCACGCGTCACTAAGCTTGGCTTTGGCTGAAACAAGGGAAACGAATAGCCCAAAAAGAAGCGTAAAAGCTGAAGTGACTCTCATGGTGGACGACGAGGAAGCGAACGACAAAGTAAAGGATGAAGATGTAAGATACAGCCAGACGAAGAATTGACAGCAGACTAACAAGAAACAGAAAAATAGTCAAAAGAATTTGATCAACGGTTAGAAGTAATGGATGTGTCGTTTGGCTAGGTTAATAAAATGTTTTAATGACTATTAACGGAAATCAATCATTCTAAATTATCCATTCCCTGTGCAAGGAATAACGAGACCTTCATCAATAAGCCTCTCGGCCGGCCCAACTTCCATTTGCATGAAACGTAGTATCTGCAAGTTCCTCGGATCATGGTGGCTCGGTCCCTTGGTTGTTGGTTGATAAACGATCCTACGGAGGTCTAAACATAGGTAGGTTGGACCAACAGAACATTTCGATTTAATTGCCAGTCTCCGCCAAGCATGCACATAGAATGATACACGGATCTACAAGGACCCATAGTTCTAGGCACCGAGCGTCGCCAGTCTCTAGATGAGTTGTCCCAGGTTCACTGTTGGGCTGTTGGTCGTAAGTACCATCATAGATGAAACACAAAAACAACCAACATGCTCCGCTATGAAGCTGTTGGCTGTAGGACTTCCTGCGAATGCAATGCAACCAAATACAACCAACAGTCTCCACTTGTCGCCTCATTTCAGCTTTGCGCGCAGATGAGCGTTGCTTTCTGTCTTGGGGTCTGTTTCAATTATAGAAATCTGTTCGTATTGACGGGCGTGCCATCACTGGTTTCTCTTAAACTGTGACAAATTGGAAGAGTGAGTGTTGGGTATCGGTGCATGATCTAATTTAATCTATCAAGGGAATGTGGCTCTGCTCATCCTAAATTTCACTTGAAACATTGCGTTGGGCGAAGCCATAGCCAACTCGGCCACATGGCCGCCTTTCCATGACCCGACTGGTCATTGTCGGGTGTCATACGATAATTACGATATTTCATATACAGCATCGCATAGAAATTTTCGTGAAAGAAATATCGGAGAAGACCTTTGGCAGGTAGTTCTACGCTTGCCTTGAGACTTCATTTTGCATACACTCTTTCCCTGGTCTTTATTGTAGACTCTTTCAATATGTTGTTGAAATCGAAGACATGCCTTCTCGCGCTTGCCTTTGTATCTCCATCTATTTGTTCGACAGGATCCCCATATCTTCCACCAGTGCTTAGTCTACCGGAGAGGCCTGACTCAACAGGAGGCTCGGCGCTTGCTGGCGAAGTGAGCAGAACAAACACTTCCGGTCAATTCGTGACCGCTGGGAAACCACTACCCAGCGTTCCAGATGCTGAGTACCCCAAGACCTTGTTGGAGACTACAAAGCCAAGTGAAACGACTTTGGACTCTTTGCCTCATCAGGCTTCGACAGCCACTTCAGACTCGGCCGGTCTGCCTACAGGGCCTCTAGAAACCAACACAGATCCACTTGAGTCGCAAGATCCCGGGACCCCAACTGCACCAGAAGTTTTGATAAGCCAAGACATCTCTACAGAGACACTCGGTCCCAGTGGCGAGACGACTGATCCAATTCCAACTGGTCAGACAGAAACTGAGCCAGTGGTCGATGTGTCCACCGGTAACGGAAACTCTGGCATGTCTTCTGGCGCAACAGGTGTTGACCAAACAGAGACTCCTGTTTCTGAAGACCCTATGACGTCTGTCAACTCTGGGCTACCTCCCGACTCTACAGAACAGGCACCCAGTATCGGAACAAGTGATGCAAGCACGGAAGATCAGCAGGAACCTACAACTCTCACCGACGCTCAAACCAGGCCTACTACCGTAGAACATACGGACATATTATCTACTCTCTCACTTCCTCTTACGATTTCCCTTCCGGGAGACTCTACTGGTGCAACTGGGGCCTCATCAGGTTCTGAGGCCGTTTCAAACACTTCTGATCAATCACAAACCACTACGCCCTCTTCAGATGGAACTACCGCGACACCAAGTCATACCAGGCTCGAAACAGACACAACTGAAACATCGACCAATCAGGACGATACCACTCAACTCCCAGGAGAACAAACTGAGGCAGAGACCTCTGCATTAACCTCAGACGGTCCATCAACTGAGACCGACAACCTCTCATCGCTAATTGAAACATCCACAGAGCCGGACGATGCGACACGTCCATCTAGTCAGCAAACTCAACCTGGTGCTTCTGAGACCCAAGCCACTTCGGCTACGGAGACAGATGAACCAGAGAGCACAGCTGAACCTGTGAAGACCTCTCTGATCGGGGAGAGCACAGAGCCTGCCGATGTCACCACAGAACCTGTCGACCCCAAGTCAACGGCCACCAATGACGAGCCTCATGTCACGTCCCCCCAGGACACAAAGACCGAAGGGCAGCAGGCTACAGTAACAGGCACTGACGGAGTAGTTGCAACGTGGAGTGCAACACGCGATCCTGAGCATTCAGACGTCTCCCAAACGGTGACGCAAACAGACGACGATGGTATTATCATCGTCATCTTCCCTGGAGGCTGGAAATGGTCTCCGGTCGGCGGGGGCAAGAAAGGCGGACCAACTCCAACGTCAAACCCTGATCCTAAGGACAGCGATGATGAAGATGATCCTGATGATGATGACGACGACGATGAAGAGGAATGCACTACCACTACGCCCCCAGAGTGCACCATGACTCTCTCATACTTTACCCAGGATGGCGGCGAAGAAACAAGGTTTGTAACATCTTTGACCTCATAATGCACTCTTGTATCTGACACTTCTATAGCACGCGAATAGGTTCATGTGCCCCTGTCACAGGCTGTGTCTCGGGCGAGCAGAGCACCACCACCACGACGATTGCCCCAGAGATTCCTCGCATTACCGGACTTCTTCCTGACGACCAGCCCGCACAAGAGCCATCCAAGGCTGAACCCGTCGACGACGAGACAGTGGATTATTTCAATGATCTTTTCAAAAAATGGGGTATCGCCAATGATAGCACCGACAAAGACCCAGAAGCCGCATGCGAGGGCGTCTCTTTCGGGGCCAATGCCGAGTGCTTGGGACTGTTTTCCAAAGCTTTCTGCGATGTTGTGGAGGAAGATGAAACACAGAAGGTTTCTAGGAACTTCACCTATGAAGATGTCGTTTCTGGGGATGATATCAAAGCAATCGTCACGGGCGCGCTGAGGAGAAGCCTGCATCTTCGTGAAGTGAAGTGTCCGTCGCACACTTTCAACTTCGACTGGACTGGTGCGGACGGCGAGTGCAATCTCTCATGTTCTGAAGCCTTTGAAATGCTGCAAACTCAGTGCAACAACCCATTCTTCATCGGACTGGCCTCTGAGGGTACGTTGGATGTTGGGTGCGGAAATTACAGTTACCAAGTCGATCGTGAGCCCACCCGGACCTCGTCGACTACAGAGCTTCCCTCGACGACACCAACCATCACATCTACATCTGCATCTACATCTGCATCTACATCTACATCAACGGAGGAACCAGTACCCACCGAGACAGAAGCCTCGTTCGAGATACAGAATCTCCAGTGCAACAATGAAGACGATTTCGAGGGACACGCTGACATCAGCTCGAACGGTGTCTGGGACGCAGTTGAACAGGCCTGTGCAGACATAAAGAGCGACGACATGCACATGTCACCCGTGTACAGGCCTCTCGTGGAAGAGTACGAGGATATCGACTCCCACAAGCATCGAGTCACCTGGTCTTGGATCGAGGGCTGTTATATGGAGGAAGACTATGTCCTCCTCAACGACCCATTTGACGAGGGTCCGGTGAATGGACTTGGAGATTCCCGCTGTGTCATCATATTGCGGGACGCCTGGGAAAAATGTGAGTCAAGCTTCAATGTATTAACTACAGTCTTGTATGCTAAGTTTATCTCTCAAAGGCAACAATGGCGGCGTTGGTGGCTCGCAGGACGTTGGTTGTGTCAGATACCGGATAGAATCCGGCGTGTGAAAGGATGTAGAAATGAAGGAGTCTTTGGTTTCTCCTGTCTAGTTGATAGCCATAGTTTCGGCTTGAAGCTTTAGTGTTCTGGTGTTGCTACCTCCTGACTCTTGAGATTGTGGGACTGCGGAGACACGTTGGTTGGACCGTAGAGGAATTGATCGTTAGGTAGCAGTTGTTGGTCCTCACTGCAACAGGATCATGTTAGGTGCAATAAATTAAGGGTGTCACAAAGTTATTAATTTAGTGGGTCAATGTCCCGTGCGTCCGTTGTTGGATCTAAGTACATTAGGTAACGGCCATAGCCAACACTTGTTTCTCTTTTGCATTCTTCACTTTATCGTGCCACTGTCAACACAACCAACATGACCCAGACACAAGACGAAAATCCCGCAAATGCATCCATGACAAGGCTTTCGCCAGAAATCCTGCGTTTAATAATTGAGTACTTTTGCGCCCACTGTTGTGGCCAATACGAATGGCCCTTTGGCGTTGAACAAGCAGCCCAAGATAGGTTGACCCTGTTCAATGCCTGCCTAGTTTCAAGGCGCTTTCGAGACACTGCCCAGGAGATACTGCATCATTCTTTTGATCCCGACTGTGAGCGATGCCTCACGCCGAACCCTTGGGAGCATCGACTGGAACCATTTCTTCGAACTGTTGCGGCACGCCCGGATCTGGCGCGATCAGTGAAGGCTGCTTTTCTGCGTGTTCCGTTGGTTGAAGCCTTGAGCTTTGACGAAAGTCGGCAAGTCTTCGACGTCTGTGCACACTCTCTGGACACCACTGCATACGAAATCTATCACAAAGAGCATGTTCATCACGTCTCCGACTCAGCCGCCGCCGAGCGGGCTTTTCTTCTACGAGAACCTGCCCCCGAACAGATGGAACAGGGAGATTTTATCCCCGTGGTTGCCAGTGAACTTTTGGCCATGTTGGTTTCTCTCTTGCCTAGTCTGGTCCATCTCGGCATCGAAGAAGACGACTCGATACGCAGAAGGTGGCAATTTGACGTGTCGACGGCGACACTCAAAGCCCTTGGCATAACCACTCTGTCACTCAAGACATTTGAGAGTGACCGCGCGTTGGAGAAGCTACTATCTCACGCTCGAAACCTCGAGACGTTGGCAACACTTGGTAACGGCAAGCTTCCAAGCATGCCGAGTCTGAAACACCTACACCTCCGGACCAAGGCGACCATCTACGAATGGACGATAGAGCGATGTCTATCTGCATGCACTGGCTGCCTCTCTACTTTTTCCTATACAGCAGTTGACTGGGATATTGCGAAGGTCGTCAAATGCCTTGATGACGAGAGGTTCCACGCTTCTCTGGAGTTGCTTCATCTTGATCTGCGCTGCAAACCGAGTGCTCGGGATGTAAAGCTGATACCTAGCTTGAAGCTGTTTACAAAGCTAAAGACACTTTTTATTCCCATCATCTCCGTATATGGCAAAGGATCTGCGTCATCTTCCCTCATCAATATTCTACCGCCCAACATCACCACTCTCACACTGCTAGAAGGCAGCTTACCAACCCCACCCCATTGTCTACAGGACGATCTACAAAGTCTTGCTAGGGCAAAACCTGCGCTCTTCACGCAGCTCAGAGAGATCAAGAGCAATTGCAATTGCATCTGTGATGAGAGTCTGGTTCATGTGTTCAACGAGATCAATGTCGCCCTCATTTTTCAAGAGTTGCCGAAGAGTGACTGGAGTTGCACCGGGCAGGTACTTCCAGCTATATCCTATTCACCGTTCAACTCGCCTCCTTCAGGGCCGATAGTATTAGTTAGTGAGGTTGCGGAGTCGGATCCATATCTATAAGCGAGGTTCAGGGTCCAGCTAGAAATCTCAGCATCGAAGAATAGAGGAATAGCATAGCTAATGCTACGTGGGTTCGTGCTCTCATCAGCTTTTTACTTTTGGTGTTTTCGAGAAGTTAGGTAACAAGATGTGACATGCCTTGCCCTACTGATCTAGATATGATTTCCGTTACATTCTTCGCACGAGCTTCTTCGGCTCGGCCTCACAGCTGCATTCTTGAAAACCCCCTTTTCATTCCGCGCCCCCCTTAACATTCCCTCTTCTTTGATGATCTCAGGCGGCCTTCGCCGGCGCCCAAGGTCAGTCTGGCGGTCAGCCCGACCTTTCTTCCGGAGGGTCATGACACTAGCTCGCAGTAGACCTGGTTAAATGTCATAATCTTCTGAGTTGATTCAATGCCATGCGCGGCCAATGGGCCTTACGAAGAATATAAGGTACTACTATCTAATTCGCAAAATTCCACGTGAATACTGTTTGTGAAATCTCGGTTCGCAGCTGGCAGTTGTCGATACTCACCAATACGGTTTCATAAAGTGCTCTGGTTACTTGAATCTATGCAAATAAGCATGGCCACGGGAAGTCCGAGACACTGGCGCCCGACGAAGCTTTGGAAAGTGTGGCTCAGATCTGAGCTGACGACCGATGTGGGGAAGCCCGTCGGCGTAATCTTGGTATTTAAGGGTACCATGCCACTGACAGATAAGCGCTCTTATACTTGTTCTCTAGGCATCTGACGATCTACACAACTGTACAGTTCAACACAGATCCACCGACCAACTGAGCGCCAGTATGTTGGCTCCCGTCGAATACACTGTTGGATGGGTCTGCGCTTTAGTCTCAGAGAATGTCGCGGCAGCCGAGTTTCTCGACGAAGAGCACAGCCCGCCTCAACGACGGGCAGAGAATGATACCAACACATACACGCTGGGGCGGATAGGTCAACACAATGTCGTCATTGCCGTTTTACCACTTGGCGAATACGGGACTGCATCAGCCGCTGGAGTTGCCATCAACATGCTCCGCAGCTATCCAAGCATCAAGATTGGTCTTATGGTCGGCATTGGTGGCGGCGTGCCCAGTCTTCCAGACCGTGACATCCGCCTTGGGGACATCGTGGTTAGTTGTCCCGAGAATGGCCATAGCGGAGTCTTTCAGTACGACTTTGGAAAGACGATCCAGGAGAAAAAATTCCAGCACACTCGATCGCTGGATCAGCCGCCTCAAGCTCTTCTTACCGCTCTGGCGGGACTTCAAATGCGGCATACCAGGAAGGGAAACGGCATTTCAAAGGCAGTCGACCAGATCCTGAATGGAAATCCGAAACTGAAACGCCAATTTGGTCGGCCGTCATCCGATACAGATATCCTATTCGAGTCCAAGTTCACACACGCTGGTGGATCATGTGCTTCTACTTGCGCTTCCGATTCGGCAAACATCGTTCAACGGCCAGAGAGACCACTGGAAGATGATGATGATCCCGAAATCCACTATGGAACTATTGCTTCAGGAAATCAATTGATGAAAGATGCTGTTATTCGCGACTCGATTGGGGAAAAGGAAAACGTGCTATGCTTTGAGATGGAAGCAGCGGGTTTGATGAATCGCTTCCCGTGTGTTGCAATCAGGGGAATTTGCGACTATTCGGACTCTCACAAATCGAAAGAATGGCAAGGATTCGCAGCCATGGTAGCAGCTGCATACGCCAGAGATCTCATTGACTCAATGGCTCCGGTTTTGGTTCAGTCTGAGAATCCTATCCTTAGCAAGGGTTAGTCATTATCCTAGTCCCTTAAAGTCAAATATTGGCTTCTAATACAGTATGCTAGTTGACGAGGCTCTGGGTATTGTTCAGAAGATTGCATCGGGCCAAAGTGCCGACAAGAGACGAGAGATTCTAAATTGGCTTATGGACACCGATTTCGCTCTTCGACAGAGAGACTTGCTTGCAAACAGACAGCCGGGTACCTGCCAGTGGCTGCTAGATACTGAAAAATATCAAATTTGGACAACAACCAGTAATCAGACCTTATTTTGTTACGGAATTCCGGGTGCTGGAAAAACCTTCCTTTCCTCGATCGTGATTCACGATCTGGAGACGAAGTTCAATGACGATCCGACGATTGGAATCGCCTACATCTACTGCGATTACAACCACCAAGACCGACAGGATATGAAAATGCTACTTGCCAGCGTCTTGAAACAGCTCTGCCAACGACTCCCCGAGATTCCGGACGACATGGTGTCTCTCTACGAAAGACACAGTAATAAGCAGACCAAAGCATCTACAGCCGAAATATGCGAGGTCCTCCAATCGGTGTCAGGAATATACTCTCGAATTGTTCTTGTCATCGATGCACTCGATGAGTGGCATGCGATGCAATCTAATCGATCTAGCATGATACAGCAGGTGTCAGATCTGCAAGCCAAGATCAGGTTTAGCCTCTTTGTTACTTCCCGACCAATGCCGGACATTCAAAGAATGTTTGTGCAGCATCCCTCAATCGAGTTCGAGGCATCCCAAGATGACATCGCCTCCTACACTCAGGCTTACCAACAGAAATTGCCAAACTTTGTGAACGAGATCGAAAACCCTGGAATGCTCAAGGATATGAAAGAAGCTCTTTCTCGGGCTACGAAGGGCATGTGAGTAGCTCTCTCTTGTTGACTATCTATGCCTAATACCATACTCATTACCTTATTAGGTTCCTCGTGGCTGCAATCTATTTGGAACGGCTGAAAGAACAGATATCCGCACGAGAGTTGAGAGAAACACTAAAAGACCTTGAAGACAAAGGCCACAATAACACCCTTAGCGACATTTTGCGTTATGCGTACGACCAAATGATAGACAGAATACGTCGGCAGAACAAAAACCATGAAAATTTGGCCTGGAAAGTGTTATCGTGGGTTACTTTCGCTAGAAGTAAACTCACGACAAAACAACTTCAACATGCTCTCGTGCTTAGAGACGGCGATACAGAGATTGATTACAAGGGCATGGTCGACCCTAGTCTCATGGTTTCGGTGTGTTGCGGCATAATCGCGGTCGACCCAGCAGATGGCACCATCCGTCCTATTCATTATACCGCCCAAGCCTTTCTCAGAGATCCCGAGCAGACATGGTTTTCCAATGCAGAAGGCTATCTCGCGAAACAATGCATCGCCTATCTGTCACTGTGCAGGTTTGAAGATATTCCATCAAAACACCGGTTACCAAATCGTGTGTGGCAGCCAAGGCCTCCCATGTCAGGGTTTAATAGGCACAAACAAGATCGCCTCTTGGATCGGTTTAATCATTATCCCTTTTATCAGTATTCTGCGACCCAATGGGGTCACCATGCACACAACACTTCCGAACGCCTCCAGGACGAAATCAATACGATGGCGCTAAACTTTCTCAATGACGAACCGAAAGCCAATGCTTCAATGGAAGCGGTGCTGTACGACGTCGACCCTTTTGGTCCCCTTGAAAGCAACACTCAAAGAGGGTTATACTTAACCGCACACTTTGGGCTGGATGGGCTGATGGATACCTTGTTGCAAAGGTATCCTGTAAACTCGAAAGACTGTCGGGGCCGGACCCCCCTTAGTTGGGCCTGCCGAGCTGGCCAAACATCAACCACAAAGATACTTATCAAAAGGGTGCTCGCTTGCGAGGGTTTCGACTTAAATGAGCAGAATGCGATGACCGATGAGACACCACTCCATCTTGCAGCGACTCATGGTCATCTTCCTATTGTTCAACTTCTGATCGAACACGGCGCTGAGACTGATCTCCGGAACAACTTGGGCTATACTCCGATCGCCGAGGCCGCCGAACTTGACGAGTACGCTGTGGTAAGGGAATTGCTCTCTGCCAAAGGGGGCGAAGCAGAACAAATTTCCTACGCGCAACAACAAAATCTGCTCTACCATGCTATAGAGAATCCCGATCATAAACTTGTCAGGTTCCTTCTTGACAAACGTGTTGAAGTGGACAGCCGTGTTCAAGAAGGTTTTCAAGACGGGGACACAGCCCTAATCCGGGCAGCGCATTCAGGGAATAAGTTGATGGTACAGCTGCTCCTCGAGGAGGGTGCGAATCCAAACCTGCAAGGCTGCCGTGGCGTCACAGCTCTTATGGGAAACTATGAGTGGGCTAGCTCTCCGGAGGTGACCAAGCTTCTGCTTGACGGAGGCGCAAATCCAAACTTACAAAATGAGGATGGAGAAACCGCTTTAATGTCAGCAAGCTGGGCTGGAGAGTGGGCTATTGTTGGCCTCCTTCTTGACTCGGGTGCAGATCCAAACATCCGTGGAGAGCAGGAGGTAAACACTGCTCTGATATGGGCCGTCACGTGGGACTATGAAGCTGCGGTTGAGCTTCTCATTGCCAAAGGAGCTAACATCAACTTACGAGGACCCTCTGGTGCCACGGCTCTTATCGTAGCGAGTGAGGAAGGATACGTGGGCATTGTCAAGCTCCTTCTCGAAAACGGTGCGGATCCAGATGTACAGGATGACTCGAATTGCACTGCGCTCATGAGAGCTATCATAAGCGGCCATAAAGCTGTCAGTGAGGTCCTCATCGGACATGAGGTGGCTGTTCACATACAAGATCGACAAGGCTACACAGCTCTGATGCTAGCGATCAAGCACGCAGATCGAGCAACAAGTGAGCTACTCATTGAAAAGGGTCACGCCCTAGATCTGAAAGAGAAATATGGTTATACGGCTCTTGATTTGGCTTTCGCGCAAAGACAAAGAGGTGTCACGGATTTGCTTGTACAAAAGGGTGCGACCGCCAATATGTATACCAGCAGGATAGATTTCGGTCGAAAAAAGCGAGCTGCCACTGAGGATTTAACACGATAGAGGCGAAACTTGCTGCATTCCAAATAGAAGACTTAATTTTCGTCAAAGACCTGCGAATGATACATGGCCAAGCCTCCTTCCCTTGAACGCTTTTTAATTACCTAGGATCGAATGACAACATCAGCACACTTGCGAATAGCGTTGCTACTTTACCTACTCAAGCACACATTAGTCGGCTTGCTTTCTCCTCAATGAGACTTCCCAACTTAACAGAACGAATGCTGTACCATTAAAGCCTCTACTTGCTGCCTGCTTGGCAGTTCGTCTTGTAAACCAAACACTTGTTGTTTGTAGGAATTGGAATGGGTTTTCTTGCCATGCCTATAGTTATCACATATTGGACAGCTGATATAGCTTAGCTTATGTTGCACCTCATTGTAGACTTTTTCCACCCCACTGATCCTGTTCAATCTGCAAGATATGCGCAAGAACCCAGTCTTGGTCGTTTGCATAATGATCCAAATAATGCGCCGCACGCCCGTTGACCGACAACGGATAGACCCAGGCACACCCAGCGTGTCCATTGGGCTTAAACAACGCCAGATTTGCGCGATTCACTGCATCCGCCCTGTATTTCAACTCGTCGCTCCCAATCGCCGTACCGAGATGATGCAGCGCAAGGGCGTTGAGAGTACTCCAGTGATGAGGGAAGGTATCCCCCCAAAGGCGGTCTTTGCCGAACCAATACCCATCCCAATGCCGGATTGCAACTTCATGTAGTCTATAGTCAGGTTGGTGCCCGACAAAGCGGTCAAGAGTGTCGAGTTGCAGTTTGGCTGCTTCGAGAAACGTCTTGTTTCCGGTAGCTCGGTACAGCTCGGCCATCATGATAGCTGCCGGGGCAACGATGGATTGTTCAAAATTGACCTCAAACGGTGGGTAGTCAGTGCCTCGTCTCGCAATGTTTTCTCCGTGGCGGACAAAGAGGGACAGCGCACGGTCAAAGCCCTTTCTGTTTTTTGAACGTTTCAGGAGCTGGATACCCTCTAGAATCGGTAGTCCGATCGCATACAGCTCCTCGCCGCCTTCTTGATAAAAGCTCTCCATGGTAAGTAAGAACCGCTCTTCTGGTGTCTTACTGGCTACGGGCCCGGTTAGATTGATATCTAGCAGAGCGACATTTGCGTGGAACTGCATGACCCAGGGCCAGTTGTATAGGCGGTGGCGGCTTGTCCCTGTCCCAGCTGGTCGGTCGAAGACGTAGCCACTCTCGTTTTGCAATTTGAGAGAAACAAAGTTGTAATATGTCTCTAGAGATGTCCGAACCTTTGTGTCGTTGGGGTGCTTTCTCAAGTACCGCGCCATGAGAATACCCATGCCGAGGCGCTCGCGACCGGAATTCCGATCTGTAGCAGTATCCCATACAGCAATGCTATTAGCCTGGTTGTCGAAGACGCGATATGCTCCATCTGTGGGATCATCTGGATCTGAGATTTGCTGGTTGTCGATGATGAAGTTGACTCTTGCCGGAATAAGTTTGTCTAAAGGTGGGACGGTGTTGAGGTAGATTGTGCTGTTGAGGTTGTCCTTGGTCACAATGAGAGCTTCCTGGCCTGATCGGCCTTTTGAGTACTCAAAGGTATATGCTTTTCTGTTGCATTCCAAAGCCAAGCCGTTGATTGAAAGCGCTGAGTTGGCGGAGCCTGTCATGTTGATATTGACTGACTCTCCCTCAAAGACAGTATAGCTTGGTGCGTCGAAACGAATGAACTGGCTGGAGTATGTGGCGCATTTATCCCAAAAGTCTTGCCAATCGCCGTGCCAAAACATGGTCCAGGCAATAGAGCTAGATTCCCCACGCCCAAGTTCACCAATCGTCGGGTGAAGTACAAAGACGCCGCGGGTATTGGACGACGTGACAGTATCCCGGCCTTCGACGCTATATCCACCCAACGCGCCCTCAGTCACAACGAGACCTAGGTTCCGACCGTAGCCACCCATCTGGTTCATCTTGACCCAAGCCGTAGCACCTCCGTTGGCCCAGATATGAGCGTGAAATCGAGCAGCGAGTGCATCCGAAGTGTTGGTGTAGTGGTCGTTGAACGGCGTGTATATACCTAGAGATGTTGTACCTTTGCTGCTCAAGTCTAGAGTTGATTTGCCTTGATTTTCAAAAGTATACTGCTCATGAAAAGCTTTGTCCTTAAGCCACCTCGAGACCTTCAACCTCAAGTCGCCGAGTTTGTATTCTGCTACGTGAACACCGTTGCGCGATGAGGTATCCGGGTCTTTCCAGTAGTAGCGATGTAGAAAGCTTTCGCCCAGATCAGCGAAGCCGAGGCCCCATCGGCTACCGAGCGGCTGCCAGGGGGCATTGGCAGGTGAGCTGACCCAATTCATGCGATTGTCACTCTTCGGGTCGGTGATTCCTATAACCGCACCCGTGGAGTCATCGATATCGATCACAAAACTGTCGCTTTTCTTTCTCAAAGCCGCGACATAGGTGATCAGGAGGGTCAGGACCACGACCGATGATCTCATAATTGTAGTGGTCCTCGAATGGACAGCGTCTTGGTTGAAAGAGGGATGGTTGCATATATTCCAGTCATGCAGTGAATTTAAACACCAGGACGGATCGTAGTGGTCGGCCTATGTATTTTATCATTTGGGCAAAAGCACATATTAAACTGGTCTGCCAGGACGCTCTCGGGTCAATTCTTGCCGAGATTCTTAACCACCTTGAAGGACCAAGGATTATGGTGTAGTGGTACTTGCTTGTGGTTGTTGCGACCCCGATTTGATTACCCCGGAACCCCGAAAATCATCTCATGCACCCCACAAACAACCGAGATGATCTTCCCCAAGGCGCATAAGCTTCTAGGGAGTCGAGGACAGTGTCGCGCTCGGAGGATATTCACCCCGAAGCAGCAGTTTCACGCCGGGCTGGTTTAGAGCTACATCGGTAGGATGATGCCATCACTCATACTAGTAGATCAGGCCGAACCCACGGGCGAACTTGGCCTTGCTTGTGAAGCATCCCATAAAGCCCGCCCTCGACTAGAGTGGGCCGCATCAATCCAGAATATTAGTCCAAGAGTCCTCCATACGACGCCAAGTCGAGGCACGTCGAAAGCCTGTAAACGCTTTCAACGATGGTCTCCTCCTTTTCGCCCCCATCTGTTTCCCCGATGCCAAGCATAAAGACCTGCCATAGCAATATTACTGATACACCTGACATTCTGCGAAGCTCTATTCCTTTGAGTAAGTTTAGTTTCTGTCTAAAATTATCGACGTAGACGGAACTGGACACCTGGAAGTGCCAGGCTCAACAAGAGATGCAGTAGGACCCAGATTCGTAATCTAGAGACTATGGCATCCCTCCACACTGCTTCGCCATTTGATGTAACCTTCCCTGTTACTGCTTGTCCACTTTCGCGCAGGCTGCGTATGGTTACACCAAGCGGATCGTCGCCACTGACAAGGATAACTCCAGAGGTTCACAAAATATCTCGAAGTCTATACGTCGCCCAGCTGCAATGGTTAGCGTATGGCTTCCCAAGGGCAACAGGTTTCGTCGGGGTAGATTCTCGCGGCCTTGAATCCAAGCGAACGCAAGCGTTGACCTCGACGAAAGAAGACGCACATACGCCGGCATGACAAGGTCGTCTAGGTCTCCCATAGAGGTCACGGCTGGAAGGAGGGCATAAAAATGGAGCTGAAACTGGCTTTGTTATCGCATATGTTGCTGTACCACGCCAACACGATGGTAACAGGTATGAGAGAAGAGGCTTCATGTTGCTGGATGGAGCTAAGCTGACGTGCCATAGGGCTACAGCGACTCCATGGGGCTCAAGCCCGGCTTTGATGCCACCAGTTTGTTGCTGGGTAGGACATTTTGCTGTTGAGATTTTGGAGAGGAGTGAATAAATGTTGAAATGTCGAAACCCACAAAAGTGCCATTTGACTTTGCCTGCCGCAGTCAGACCCGCCGGCTTCCATACCAACACACACAGCTTTTACGCATAATGAACCAATACTGCATTATACCGAACCTTGTTGAATTCTTCAACGTAAGCTGACTCTTAGGGTTAAAGAGGCCACCTTTCCTGTTAGCAGAGGATAAAAAGGGCCACCTTCTTCCTCAAATCTTTGCCGTCAACTCCACCCTTTCAAGCACACTTCAGTCTCAACTCCGTCTTCCACAAAGAATGCTCTACCACATAATACGATTGGTCAACACGTGACAGCTACGAGGCTCGCAATCGAGTCGAAAAGCCGTCA
>JAAGWO010001154.1:0-31735 GCA_013266205.1 Fusarium decemcellulare | reverse complement strand
GGCTGGGGGTGAGTAGAACCAACCTGGTCTCGCAAGGTGAAGCGACCCATCTGGGGATAGTCCTCAAATCTCTCCACGCACACGGCGCCTGCTCCGCCAATCACTTGCATACGCGCAATAATGCTGTCGCCCTTCTTGGCGTGCGTAGGCGGGTTCTTGCTCTTGCGACCCGTTCCCTTTTGTAGCTTGTGCATAAGAGCCGCAAATGTCACCTCCTCAATGGCCGAGTGGACGTGCAGCACGCAGTTGAAGCCAGCCGTCAGGATGCTCTTGAGCTCCAGGATGCGGATCTGCGCCTCGAATTCAGCCACAGTATGCACCAGTCGCTTGGGCGAGCACAGCACGAAACCGGGTAGGATGTCGTCCTCCTCAATGCCCTTGAGCCTGATCCGCACTTGGTCACCACACTGGGCCAGTTGCACCTCTTCTTCCTGCTCGCCGTAGACGGCAGCCGCCTCGACGTTCTGTTTGTTGGGCATCATAATCATACCCATGCCCTTCTTCACTACACCGGCCTCGATCTTGCCCTCCACCATGGTACCCAGATCACGGTATTTGCCGTTGACGGGTAACATGAAGGGGGCATTCACCTTGCGCTCAAGAGCCTTCATGCTGTCAAGGTACTCGAGCAGCGCGGGACCCTCCCACCAAGGAGCAACATCCTTGGGGATGCGGTTCTTGATACCCAGAGTTTGTTGGGCGGCGATAGGCAGAAAATAGACGTCGTTCTTGAGGTTGTAACCGGTACCCTTGAGGAACTGAGATAGCTTGGTCGTGCATTCAGTGTATCGCTCCTGGGACCACTCGACGGTAGGGTCATCCATCTTGTTGACAGCGACAATGAGCTTGTTGACACCCTGGGTCTTGGCAAGCATAGCATGCTCCCGGGTCTGTCCACCTCGCTCAAAACCGGTCTCGTACTCGCCCTTTCGAGCTGAGATGACGAGAATACCCACATCGGCCTGCGAGGCACCTCCGATCATGTTGGGGACGTACATCTTGTGGCCAGGGGCATCCAGGATACTGTAACGACGCTTCTCTGTCTCAAAGAAGCCACGGCCAACCTCGATGGTCTTTCCTTGTGTTCGCTCCTCCTTGTTCAAGTCCATGACCCAAGATAGATACCAAGACTCACGACCCAGGTCCTTGGCTTCCTTCTTGTACTTGTCCATAGTTCGCTCGTCAACCATACCGGTGGCATAGAGGATCGAACCACCGAGAGTCGATTTTCCGGCATCGACGTGGCCCATGAAGATGATGTTGACGTGCTCCTTGCCGTAAATTTCCTTGAGGGTTTCCTGGTCGACATCGGCAGCCTGCTCCTTCTCGACCGCATCCGCCTCTCGGGCGGCCTTCTTCTCGCCGGCGGAAGGGCTGTTGCGACCAGAGGCGGGGCTTGGCGAGGTCTTTCCAGAGGTCTTACCGCTAGCAGCGGCCTTGCCAGCCTTCTCGCCCGTCTTCTCGATAGCTTTAGCGGCTGTGGCCTTCTGGCCAGCCTCAGGCTTGTCACTGGGCTCGGCCTTGGCAGCTTCCTCCTGCTTTACCGGGGTGGCAGCGCCAGTTCCAGAGATCGAGAGCACCTTGGCCTTGGGCTTAGGGGCCGAACTATCACCACTGATACTGATCACTTTGGGACCAGCGGGCTTGGTAGGGGCGGGAGCGGCGGCTGGCTGACTGGGTGCCGCCGGGGCATCAGCTGGTCGCTGGGCAATCGTAGGAGCAGCAGGCTGCTGAGGAGGTTGCTGCTGTTGCTGTTGGTTATACTGGGGATAACCACCACCTATATCTCTAATTAGCATCTGATAAGCTTTAACCAAGAATGGTTTTTGTTTTTTTTGGCGCAAGCATCATACCATAACCTTGGCTGTAGCCACCGCCATATCCTTGGTTGTACTGATTGTAACCCTGCTGAGCGCCGTACTGAGGGTAATAGCCTTGCTGATAGTACTGTTGTTGCTGGTATTGGGGCACAAATCCTCCGTAGGCTTGGCCGGGCTGGAAAGACTGGGCGCCTGGCTGGAACGAGGCGACGCCGGGTCGGAAGCCGCCTTGCGCGGGGGCGGGGTTCATATTGAGCTGCTGCTGAGCCTGCTGGGCGAGGTTCTCGTCCTGAGCAGCGGGATCGTCCTCCCAAGAGTTTGGTGTCGCCATTGCGGTACTTTGGAAGGAAGTGACGTTTGTCGCGGGAAATATGTAAGGTCGAGAAATGGATTCTGCGATCGGTCGCGGAGGTCTGGATGGGGTTGCGGACTTAAAAACGCCCTAGATATGCAACCTGTCTGGGTCGATGGTTATGAAAATGGGGCAGTGTCGATTTCTGACAGCGACGGGCGAGGAGATGCAGAGCAGGTATATAGGAAAGCTCCTCAAACTCGGGAAACGGGTCGTCAAGCGAGATCCTTGGGCACCAAAGAGGCAAGGGCCGAAATGTCTGTGCCTAATGGTGATGGTTTGTGCACCGGATGCTTGGTGGAGAGAGAGGGAGAAAGAGGTCAGGTTGTGAAAATAAATTCGCCCCACCAATGACGCTGCCCTCTCTGCCCGCGCCGCTAGGAAAAAAGTCGCCCGTGGAGGGGCTGGTGGGACAGTACTGTGCAGGACCTGACGCCTCGCACATGAGAGCCCGTGGCTTGGTGGAAACAAAGGGATCTAGGCAGAACCCGATAACTCGACGTCGGCCTGGGGAATCCTTGGAATATGGCTGTCAATTGACGACAGCTTCAGCCTTATGACTCTACGGTTGACTCACTTGGGCATGATTATTGCGTCCCTAGCTCCCGAAACCCTTGAGCCTGACCAAGACTGGGCTGCTACCAGCCACCATGAAGAGGCCAAGATAAGCACGTGCCACAAGGGATCCTTGAAGGCGGAGGACAAAAACATGGGAACAGGTATATGAACCACTATAGCTATATTCCCTAAATACTTCCATAATGTAAGGTTAAGACTTATGATAATTCTATGTAGACCTTACCCTACTATAGTATCAATTCTTCCTAAATCATCATAAGCTTACCATGATATAAGGAACCACGGCCAAGGGCGGGTCGATAGATGAGCACCCTAGCTTCTCACACTGTACACGTTGCCCCTCTATCTTCGCTGTAAGTGCAGGGCGAGCTGCTCTGCGCTGGCGGTCAACTGCAGTGAATGATTGCTGCCAGCATGAATCAATGCAGCACGAACTGGGGGGCGCAGCTTTTCGTTTGGCTTTCCCCCGACTTTGACATCTCTCTTCTCGCAGTCCTCACTCTTTTTCAAGTGCCTCCCAGCATGAATAAACCTTGGGTAGCTTCAGGTCTCAACTACCCTGGTCATGGATGAGTTCCTCGCAACGGTTGGCGTTCAGGCCATGAGATATGCCATACGCTCCGGCATCGCCTTGACATCCAGCTACGCACTGGGTCAGTGTTCTCGTCTTCTGAAGACGGTTGAAGATAAAGCCATTCATACTGAGCTCAAAGCACTGCGAAATATTCTTGACAGCAAGATCAAGGTACCGACGACCTTTTACACATTCATCTGAGACCTCTCGGGCTGACTAGACGTGGCGCTGCAGATCATTTCGCCGGCCATAGACTTGATCGAGTTCAAGTAAGCAACATCCTATTCGCTCTCACTTACGCAAAGACCACTAACATCATTCGTGACAGATCAGGCAGAGGAAACGTCTTTCTCGAATCCGCTACTCCCCTAGCAAAATCGCTTCATAAGGACATCGTGTCACTAGGGCGTCGGATAGAGGCCGCAACCACCATCCCCTCGGGCTTGGACAATGAAGACGCTCAATCCAAGCCCACTGCCATCAGTCATGATGACTTACACGCCATTATCGCCAGCGTCAAGGGGTTACTTGATAGGATAGACCGAGACATTCCCCTACTGCAATTAGCTATTACTGCATCAGGAGAGAGCCTCTCAGCCTCACTACCTGCAGGCATATCGCCGTCCAGACTGCTGCAGGCCAGCACACTTCTCACCATTGGCGATACGCAGTTTGCACAGGATCCCACAAGACCGGTTCAGATTGGCCCAGCCTTCACCCTATCATTGTACATGCTATTTCTCGGGCATGCATCTACACTAACACCACACGGCGCTAATGGAGTGACAGCAAGTAGCCAAATTTCACTGTCTAGCAACTCTACCCATTTTCCAAAAGACAGTGGGATTTATGGCTTAGGCGAGGGAGACAGGAAGCCGTTGTGGCAGGAGGTTTTGCACAAGGCACGGGTCCGGATCTGCAGGGCGCGAACGGACGTCATTTTTGACAGCAAGAGAGGTTACCATGCATGCTTTGAGTCACTGCTGCCTCTTCCTGCCCATGAATCGACCAAAGATGGCGGAGAGTATGCATATCATTTGGAAATTATTGAGGATCTCGACGATGGCCGCCTCCATGATGAGGAGCAGGAGATTCAGTCATACGATGACATCCCAAATGCTGGTATTCGCGAGTCTATCCCAGTTCATCAGCTGTCCAAGATATTTTACACAGACACTGGCAGAATCCTCAATATTGGCTCCGCCACCGACAGTGAACAGCGACCAGTTCTACTGTTGAAACGAGATACACAAGCTGCACCAGACGAAACCAAACCCCACAATATTGCAGGCTTACTCGCAAACTCAACAAATGGCGGCCGCAATACCTTGCCAGGGGAAGACAATACGGAGGACGAGCAAGCCGACGTTGACAGACAGCTTTTGCAGGAACTGGGCAGCAATGCAGTGAGCCCTCGGAAGGACATACCTGTCAATGGGCACTCCAGGTGGAAGTTCCCATCACATCTTGATCCAGAGTGGATAGCACTCGAGGTGTTTGAAGAGGACGACGAAGATACCGCGGGAGAAGACGATAATGAATCATTAGATTCAGCAACTGTCGATCTACAGGAAGATACGACTTCAAAGCCCGGTACACCCCGTGATAGAAGATCGCTCGACTCCAAGGTAGTCGATCAGATCAAGAGGCTATCCTTGGGTACAGCTGAGGGACCGGGCACTCTGCAATCAGTTACGCCATCGGAGACGGAGAACTTTGTAGCCAGGTCCCCGTTCGGAGCCATCACAACTTCTCTGTCACTGATGGAGATGCTTATCCGACTGGCTAGTCTCCAGGAGTTTCAGCAAGCGTCCCATCTATCCATCCCCGATCACATCTTGACATTTTTTCTCGAGGAGACATCAACAACGGGATTGGTGGGCGAGACTCAATGGAGAGCTCGAAGCGAGGCGAAACGGCGCATGGGGTTTGATCCCTACACTGATACCCCAACAAAGTAGCCATTGAAACTGTAGTTATTGCCATAATATCCGGGCTGGGGGGGGTTGATGAAGACTCCGACGGAGAAAATGAGAATGTTGAGGAGCCCAGCAGTGGGGGAACCTATCCGCGACGTTGGGCTGTTGCAAACTCGATAGATATTATGCAACGAATACACAAGGCAACTGTCAGAAATCACAATCTACCAGGGAAGTATGTGATAAAGGGTTCACAAGCGCGTCTATACTCGAGCACTATAAATGCATCGATTTCCTAGGGAGACGACGGTCGCCTCGAGGTGCAGGCGCAGCAGGCCACGCGCTAAACGAGTTACCCTACGCTGACGACATCACTTTCACGGGAGCTGGGCTTGCCGACGGGGAAGTTTCACATCCGCCCTTCCAAGACGCCAATTACACATAAACTTAGCCTCGACGCCTCTTTGCCAAAGAAAGACATCAATCGCAGACATAAGAGAAAGAAAGTCGCTGTTGCCTCCACAAAAATGGCGCCTCTCGTCCCCCGAATGCATCTCTTTGAGATCGATGACCAGCCCTGGTATGGATAGCTCCCCCACCTCTTTCACCTCCCAGCTGGAAGCTCCGTGTCTACCTGCCACCTACATCTCTGAGCTTCGTATCCAAAGGCCAGAAGCTCAAGCACATCCGATCTCTGGCATCAAGCTCCACGACTCACAGCAGGAGCTTCGCATGTTGCTGTTACCACTGCTACTCCATCTCCAAACCCATGACTGACCCCCTCATCTCCTAGGTTCCCAGCCTTCCTTCGCGCCCGCATCCAAGATGCCCTCACCCGCGCTTGGATCTCCAACACCCCCCTCCAGTCTCAATCCCCCGCCAGCCTCGCCGCCTCGCTCCTGATCAAGTACCTTAATACTTCCCTTTCCGAATATACCTTTATCGACTTTTGCGCTGGCGGCGGCGGCCCCACGCCCTCCATTGCACGCACCGTCAACGCTCACCTACATGCCCACGGCTCGTCGCCTACCCAGTTCATCCTGACAGACCTGCACCCCAATGTCGAAGCCTGGAGCACCGTCGCCCGAAAGAATCCGCAAGTGTCGTATGAGAGTGCGCCTGTCGATGCGAGTGCCGCGCCAGGGCATCTCGTCAAGAGGAACGATGGTACCAAGACGTTTCGACTGTTCAATCTGGCATTCCACCACTTTGACGACGACCTAGCAAAGGCAATTTTGCGCGATACTGTCGAGAAGAGCGAGGGGTTTGCTATTTTTGAACTGCAGGACCGGAGTTTTGCAAGTGTCGTAGCGTGCACGATACTTGGTATTGGTGCTATCCTGAGCGCGCCCCTGTACGCCTTGAAATGGCGATCTCCCTCGACCTTTATTTTTTCATGCTTGATCCCTATCTTGCCATTTGTCCTCGTCTTTGATGGATACATCTCGGCGCTGCGCACACGTGAGCCGGAGGAGGTGGAGACTCTCCTGCGCAGCTGTGGTGCGGAAACGAGTAGATGGGAAATGCGTAGTGGAAGCGAGGTGCATCTTTGGCCTTGTGGATATCTTAACTGGATTATTTGTAAGCCCGTGTCAAAAGACTGAGGCTGCAGGCTATTTTAATGGTAGTATATATCATATAAAACAAGTATAAACAATTATGCCGTGGTATCATCGAAACCACCAGTTGACAGAGCCATTGAGATGCCCGCTGGACCCCTTGCTCTTGACCGAGTGCCACCAGCCGTTAGGGATAAACAACGAATCCCCGGGCCCCAATGCAGCTTCGTATAACCCGTCTGGCAAGCCATCCTGGCCCCAGACAGCCTCATGTAGCGCCTCTCGCTCCTTTCCCTCCATCATCTCAACAGTTCTGATGCGACTGTTGCCCTGTTGCCGAATGCGCGCCTGCACCTCGAAGTAGTGTCGGTCGCCCTTGGCCGGTGCCATGAGCCGAATCACCTTGCTACTGCATAGTTGGCAAAAGACATTGGGATTTGGATCACGATGTAGAGGTGTGTAAGTTGGTTCTGTACCAAGCCAGATGCTGGAGCTGTAGACATCGCCCTTCCCAGCCCGCTGCACTAGTTCTGGGGTTGGAAGATCCTGCTGAAGACCTTGGGGAAGATCGGTGAGAGAGGATTGGGCAATGTAGAGCTCCACTGGTTCTGGTTGCTCCGGTAGCTGCGCTTGATTAAATTCAAGAGCTTTCAGAAGGAGTCTTAGAGGTGCAAAGAGCTGGAAGAATGACCGACTTTCCAACTCTACGATTGTGGGTTCGAGGATGCCAGCGAGCAGTTGGTCGGCTGGATCCTCACTGGAAGAGAGCCAGGCGCGAAACGCTACGAGGGCCTCCTTGTTTGGAAGCGACGGCGTGACGAGCTCATAAGGAAACGGCCATTCCTGGAATTGGGTCATGTATTCTGAGAATTTGGCCGAGGTGGTGGATGAGCTGTCGAACCACTTGCTTGCGGCGGGCAGGGAAGCTGCGGGAGAGGAAGCATTTCGTCCAAAAAGGAATGGTTTCTGAGGCTTGAACGCATGTTCGCGAAATTTGCCGAGGTCTGTTAATTCTACCGGTGAGGGCGTCAAGGTGATTGGCCTAGTGGCTTGAGTTGAGAGTTGGCGATGGTATCGAGTAGCCGTCTTAGACAGATGGCGGCGGATGCATGATGAGGTGGTCAGGAGAGCCTTTCCCATGACCTCGTGTCTGAACCCAGTCAAAATGGTAATAGCCAGCGGGATAATGAAGGATGATGAATAATGAAAAGTGACAAAATGCTTTGCTACATGGTATTCTTTTTCCTTTTCCGGATCGATCGACGGCTTTATCGCTGGGTGGCTCCCAGGCACAGGCTCGGCCGATCTTCAGGGCACGACCTGACGGGAGATGGCATCAACCGGAAAGCGGCGAAACTGTAGACCCGGGCTGGTGCAGGTACCGGTTCCACGCCAACCCCATGGCCTACCCTCTCGTCAGTTGCACCAAAAGGCTATCAAATATCCCCGGCCGCCGTCGAGAACAAAACAGCTTTATTCGTCTCGTCCCGCCCTCCGAGCTCCTCTGCCACCCCCGTGCGATGCTGGCTCTCTGAGTCTGTCTCTGCGATGCGCTGAACCTGCACCATCACCGTTTTTCATCCCACATCCTCGCCTCGCCCACCCGTTATCGCGCCCCTCACAATACCAGCCGTCACCCCGCCTTCACAGCCTGAGAGTGCTCGGATCGCGCACTCTGGGACGCTATCGATACCACGTCCCTCTCGCACTCTCACCCCGCGCCGACCGCCGCCGCCGCAACCCAACCCATCGCGTTCCTGCGCCAGTGCGCACCCTCCCTGATCCCTGATCCCGCTCCCGCCTCCGGCATCCAGAGTCGCCTGCTCCGACACTCGCCATGTCGACCTCTTCAGGCGTGCCCGAGTCCTGGATCTCGAGCTTCTGCTCCTTGCTCGGCCACGAGTACTTTGCCGAGGTCTCGGAGGAGTTCATCGAAGATGATTTCAACCTTACTGGGCTGCAGACCCAAGTAGCCATGTACAAGGAAGCGTTGGAGGTATGTTCCCTGCCTATGGATGGTTCTACCATGCTCTTGACCTGTGATCCCGACGTCCTTGATTGCTAACATTATTGCTTGCGTTTTGGCAGATGATCTTGGATGTGGAACCAGAGGACGACGAGGACGAGGAAGAAGAAGAGGAAGAGGAGGACGAGAACGAATCTGACCCCGAGCGCTTGACCCGGCAGCCTGGCGAGCGACGGCATCATCGTATGGCGAGTGATTTGTCCGTCATCGAATCCTCGGCTGAGATGCTCTACGGCCTAATCCACCAGCGGTTCATCTGCTCAAGGGCCGGCATTCAACAAATGAGCGAAAAGTACGAGCTTGGTCACTTTGGCTGCTGCCCCCGGACAAACTGCGACCAGGCCCGGACTCTGCCCGTTGGCCTCTCCGACATCCCCGGCGAGGATACCGTCAAGCTCTTTTGCCCATCCTGCTTAGATGTCTACGTTCCGCCTAATAGCCGTTTCCAAACTGTCGATGGTGCTTTCTTTGGCCGCACATTTGGCTCCCTCTTCCTCCTCACCTTCCCTGAATACGACCTCACCAAGCGCGGTATCGAGGTGCTCTCCAACGCCGGCTCCCGCGTTCACGATGCCGAGGGTCTCATTAACGGCATGTATGCAAAGAACATCGGCCCCGGTCTGGGGCCCGGCCGCATATACGAGCCCCGCATCTACGGCTTCCGCGTCTCGGAGCGAGCCCGATCCGGCCCCCGGATGCAGTGGCTTCGCGATCGCCCTACAAACATCAACGAGCTCGACGAGGCTCGTCTATACGCCGAGCAAAACCCGGACTCAGAGGATGAGGAGGACGGAAGTCAAGGCGGCGTGAATGGTCGTGTCATGGTCCGCCGGCGTCCACCTGGAAACGCCCGTCTCCGCCAGCGGCAAAACCACAACGGTAGCCCCATGGCACTGTCTGCCAACGGCGCCGAGTCCGAACTGTAGCGCGATGCGGGAACTGAGCGATTTCGCGGCCGCTCCCCGACGCCCCGGTTCTATCATGCCAGGGGCGGGAATTGAAGGCTGAAATCTGGGTACGAGAACAAGGGTGGATTCTTTTAGCACACAAAGAGAGACGAATTTTGTGGCAACACGATTGACCAGCGTGAGACGGCAAAGCTATAACAATACAAAGCGTAGATAAGGTTGGAGAAACTTGGGGTTTAGGCAGAACGCGGCAGCGAGGGGGGAACGGAGGGCTCCATTGGGTTTTGTGGTATTAATGCATAGACGGCGTTGAACGTTTTGGCAGACCATGATGAAAAACATATATGAACTGCACATCAGACCGTGGATTGGAGAGTGATGTGTGTCTTGTACTCAGCTGAAGCCAGACACCAAGTGTGCAAGCGACCTCAGGTTATATTGTCCATAATACAAGCCATGCTGATGTTTTGGGGTAATATTTGATTCTCCATCCCTCCAAGCTTTTCAACCCCAATCATGCTGCGTGCATGCAATCTCTATTGATAGACATATGCATGCTGTTCTTTCCTTCATTTCACTCCCCGTCCTCATGTAAACCGGCCGTGTTCAGGCGATAGTTGTCCCTTTACCCCCAGCAAACAGGCCTGCTCAGCAGAGTATTATCAAACAAAAAGATAAAGCAAGAAACAAGACAAACAGGATCAGGAACCCGACCTGTACCTCCTACTATAAACACCCCGCCCCGGAACCCATGCAATGCGTGTACCTCATGGTCCTCGTTCCTCGTCCCGTTCTATGGCAAGAAAAACAGACATAACAGAAGAGGGAGAAGGAACATTACCGAATGCTTGAGTCGTACAATGATGTTTTCCCCTTGGACCAGAAAAGAAAGAATAATATCAAAAGACTGTCGTTAGAATCGCATCCGTCTCATCTCCCGATAAACTCCCCAACGCCTGCGTGTGCTTCCTTCCCAATCATATCTATCGTGTACAATACGTGTATCCCATGGGCTGAAACTGTTCAAGTATAAAAACAAGAGAAAAACGCAATGAATAATGGGGAAAAAAGTAGGTATCTCATCAAGACCCAGGGTATCAAAGCATACCGAGAGGTGGGTGGATGTTTCGATGGTGCATCTTGCGAGAAGATATAATCAAGTCGTGGGCGGCGCATTGCATCGCTGATCAACCAGGGGGCGCAACGCCATCTAGATGCCGCAAGCCGATCAGGGGTTGGTGTGCCACTCAACATCATGCCTCTTGAGCACCCGTGCTGTCAGCAGGTATCTCGGCATCGCCCTCCAATCCCTCCGGCGGGGGTGTGCTGTCGCCGAGTTTTTTGGCTTCATTCTCGGCCTTCGGTGTAGTTTCGTCGTTTGATTCACGGTCAATTTCAGACCTCGACCAGAACCAGCCTCCACGTTCCCACTGGCCAGGTTCGTATAAGCATGTGTTTCGGACCTCTTCATCGGAAATTCCTGCGAGTAAAGTATTGAGCCTCTTGAAATCGATCGGCTTGAGAATCCATCCATCGAATCCTGCATCGATATAAGTCTGCTTCTCACGTTCTACGAGAGACGCTGACACAGCAAATATAGAGATCCGATGGTTGGTGGTGGATAGCGCCGAGTGACCATGGTGTTCCGTCGACGCTTCCATCGACCGAATCATCTTAGTACTGGTGAGGCCGTCCACGATAGGCATCTTGTATATGCTTTAGTAACCGCTCTCAATCAATACAGGGTCAAATGAATGCTTACCTGCATGTCCATCAAGACAACATCAAACTCTGCTGACCTCTCGCGATAAACCGTGGCGCAATCCTCACCGTTGACAGTATGATGCACGCCGTGCCCTAGTCTCTCTAGCCGTTTTCTCAAGATTTTCATATTGATTGGGTCGTCCTCGGCGACGAGAACCTCCAGGTGCTGTTGTTCAGTTGCGTGGGTTCCCCCACTCGTCACGCTCTCGGTGCCGGCCTTTGGAGCAGTACGTTCTGGGTTCTTGATCTCAAAGAGCACACCAGATTGAGTACTGCTCTGTGGCTGTGAAGGCACATCTGTATACTCGTCCGGGATCTTAATGGCTCGGATGGGAGTCTTAGAATCTTTAACTTCGGTGCGGCCAGGTTCACTTCGAGAAGCACTGGTTGCTATTGGACTTCGGGGTTCCTGACTTGATGGGCTAGCAGATCGACCACCAAGGCTGATAGCTCCACGAGATGTGGGCCTAGCAGCACTGCCTTTTGAGTTGGGGCTTCCTAGAAGAGGAAACTCTCCACCATCTCTGTCGTTGAGAGACAACGGGGTCTGAATGGCGTCAATTAGACGATCGGCATCGCTTTGGTAACTTCCGTGGCTAGCATGGCTATTGCGGCTCCGTCGGCTCCCCAAACTTCCGCGGTCAGCAGCGAGGTCTCCCTCGACAACAGACCCTGATATACTGACTCTGTCAACCAGCATGATCTCTCCTTCTGGCGCAACTGTCAGTGAAGCAGGGGCTGAGGTCGCCGTGTTTTCTGGTTGAGTCGTCCCAGCATCAGTTGTTTCATTGTTATCCCCTGAGCTCGGTGGCTCTTCAGCCAGAAGGAAAGGAAGTTGAACCACGAATCTCGAACCTTGACCAACTTCTGACTTGAGCCGGAGCTGGCCATCCATGTTTCGAACGATACGGGCAACCACGGCCAGACCAAGGCCCAGAGTCCGCATCTCGTGGGAGACCCCTGCCATTTGTGAAGGTGGTTGGGGCAACTCTTCGGTGCTGACCTGTTCTAGGTCACGAAAGAGGGCATCAAGTTGGCTTGCGCTCATCCCAATGCCTGAATCCTCCACAACAAACTCAACCACGGCGGTCCGGTCTTTGACTTCGGATACGAACACCTCAATTTTCACGTACCCTTCATCGGTATGGGCAATCGCATTCGCCGTTACATTGGAAATTGCTTGTCGAATACGTCGCTCATCGCCGTGAACGAATTGCGGCAAACCAGGATGCTGGACAACTGTGTAATGAATTTCCTTTCGCTTTGCATCAACGAGGAAGGGGCCGGCGGCTTCTCTGATACAGCTGGGAAGATCGAAGACTTCATCCTTGATGAGGCTTTGCCCTTCCTCCGTCTTGGTCAAATCAAGAAGGTCGTTAATGACATATATCAAAGACTTTGAAGCCGAGTGAGATCTGGCGAGGTTTTCGCGAGTTTCTTGGTCAAGAGAACCCTCGAGAGCAATTTCGAGATAGTTGATAATGGCGTTCAGGGGTGTTCGGACCTCATGAGCAGAGTTTGCGAGCAGTAAACGGGTGAGCTTGCTACTCTGAAGAGCAGCCTCCTTTTGTCGCCATACCTCGATGAATTTGCCTGCCCGGCGTCAGTAAAGTCCAAGCACATATGTATATCAGGGCCAGTGGCTTACCATAGACGAGGCACAATACAGCCGCAGTCTCTATCTGTTCCTCATTCCATTCTCGACACTTGCCCACCACGGTTTCATTCCAAGTCTTGAAACTTGTTCTTGGCTCTAGATAGCCAGCGGTGCCCTCTCGGATGATCTTATCGTATGGATTACCGGCCCATTTAACTTCCTTGATCTGCCCCTTGCGGAAGAACACGATAAAGTCACTGCCGCCGACGCTTAGGGGAACATAGAGTAGGCCCGCCAAAACCTCGAATCCAGGTGGGTATCGAAGATCAGGGAAATCTTCCCTGACGTCTTGCGACGCCACCACGGCTGTAAGCTTGCGCATACGGAGATATTCCAGCATAGCAAGCGCCTCCTGACTTTGCTCAATGACACCCATGATTTTCGTCTCGCCTTTGATGGATAGTAGTCCAAAATCGGCGTCAAATAGCCTCAATAAATCCTCCGAGGAAGCAATGATGTAGCCTGACGGGTTTTTGTCGGTTGGTGCAGTGTTGATCAGCTTCCGAGCTTGCAATCGTGAAGCATAAGACAGCCTCTCGATGTTCCTTGACGCTGTGTCTCCGACAAGGCGGCACATCTTCCGGATTGGGAAAGATACTCGCATTCCCTGGGTACCATATGAGTGGCATGATATAAGACCCCAAAGTTCGTTGAACGCATTGATGGATACCGACATAGACGATCGGACAGCCATGTTTTTCAGATACTTCAGATGGATAGGGGACATAGCTCGCAGGTAAGAATGACTCATGTCGAGAGGGATATCCAGATCTTCCTTGGTACGGCAGACAATCCGAGATGTATCCTGGTCTCGGTCGTAGAGCAGTCGGACTTTGTTTAGTTTGTAGAGATCACGGGCCTGTCGTGGAATGTCTGATGCGGGGAAATGAAGCCCGTGGTATAAGTCCCTAGTCATAGATGTGTCGACTAGCTCCGTCACAACTTTGCCGTTGAAGGAGGAATCGAATTGATAGATCATGACTCGGTGGAACCCTGTTAATTCCTTGACAATGCCGACCAGGATCTTGAGAAACGCCTCTAGGTGAGGGGCCGATGAAAGTTGCTCTTGAACCTGGGACATGATATCGAAGACTTGCATAGCGCCCTGCTCGCCTCGCCTCTTCCTCGCACTCCTCAGAATCCTGAGGGGCTTGCTGAGAACCTCTGTGCTGGCCTCAATTTCCTCCAAGGTGGGATTGGATTGTAGTGTATCGTGAGGGGTATCGGGTGTCATCTCATCGTTAGGGCGAAGGGGATACTCGGCATCGTCATCCATCTCGAACTCGCAGATGATTAAATCGGGATGTGCTGGATTTATGTGAATAGCGCACCAAAGTTTTGTGCTCTTATGCTTAGGGGGCCGAATTGATAGGCTGAACACCTCGGGGCCGTTAACAGCGGGATCGGCATCTTCGTCGCGGATGAAATCAATGTGATCGAGAAGGTTATCCTGCTGCTCCTCCGTCAGGATGTCTAGGAAGTTCTTCAATTGAAAAAGCTGCCTGGGGGTGTAGCCCAGCATTCTCTCTGCGTTTTCGCTTGCATATCGGACAACAAAATAACCATCATTCTCCTCGCGCAACGCAACAAGAACACCGAACGTTTGAATGGCACCGGGCGTGTGGATTGGTTCGTCTTCGCATCGCTGGAGAACACCGTCACGGCCAGTTATGACGGCATGACCCTCGTTGGTCACGACATGGGTAAAGCGTGCGGTTACATGTTGAACGTCAGCGCTGGATTCTCCAGCAGAAGCACCCGAAGGTGTCTCAGGCTCAAGTTCAGCTGGAGGCTGACCCGGCGCGAGCTGGCCCAATGGACCTGACTCCTCCGTCTCATGGTCTGAAGTGGATATATCGAGGTGTAAGGGTGCGGTACTGCTTCCGTAGCGGGCAGCATCTAACTGAATGCTCGACATGGGGCCGCTCAAAGTGTTCTTCCTGCGCATGACAGAGGTAAGGCGCTCATCTTGCGATCGTGAAACGGAATGGTAGGAAGCTGGAACTGTGTCTGAACGTCTCAGATCTGGCCCCATGTCAGCTTGGGTAGCACCTGGGAGCTGGACGGGAATGCTTCGACCATGGCTCTCGGGCACAGGAGGGAAGTAATTGTCACTGGTGATCTTACTAGAGGTGGGATCGACACTGATGACGGATCTGATAGGGAAGACTCGATCTCCAGAAATGTCCGAAGCGGCAGAATGATATCCCAGCTGCTTGTCGGAGCCGACGCTCCAGGGAGAGAAGGGGGGCTCCGAGTTGGAGACGCTGTTTTGCTCGCTCGGAGCAGCAGATGAGACGACACGGTGTGGACGTGTTGAGGGTTCGCCCGCGGGGTTGGTTTGTAGATCTGTCAAACCTTGATATCTGCCTCTCAATGTCGTTGAAGAAGCCGTCGAAGATTGGGGGGGATGGTGAGAGGGAGCAGATGTGGTTGACTGGTCTTGCTGCTGGTTGTGGCAGTCGCTCTGCTCCTCATTCTCCCGCGGCGCATCCATGGCGACCCTGACTGCTCGCAAACCTAACAGCCGCGAATCTGAAGCTCAAGGAAGGCGGCGAAAGGGCGGGGAGAGGGGGAGAGAGGAATTACTCGGGAGCTGAGGGCGGCGGTATAGCGTCGCACATGCCCTCCAGTGAAAATGAAGAAAGACAGCGGAGGGCCTCGAGAGAAGTGACTGAAGTCGATGTCGTTGGAGACTTTTTTTTGGAGAAGGACGACGCCGCACCGCAATGACGGGTATGCAAGATCAACAGGGGCCTGGGGGCGTATCAAGGCGGAAGCTATCAAGGGACCAGGCCAGGATGAAGGAGGAGTGACGAAATCCGAGATTGCTCAGGCAACTCGGCTCGATTCGATCTGCTGGTGCGAAGGCAAGATGAGGTCAGGCGGGCAAGGCAGAGAGAAACAACTTCTCCAGCCGCCTGTGGTGCAGTACGGTAGCTTTTGCTGGTGGAAAGTTGTTGCGCTTGGAAGTGCGCTTGCTGCTTGTGGAGGTGGCGATGCACAGTGTGGGAGATTGCCTATCGACCTCACCTTCAAGGATCCATCCTTGTGAGAGTCAGAGGGTCAAGTGGAAAGGCAAGACCGTACCGTCCTCATTTTTGCCGCTAGCCCCGTCGATCCCTTTTCCCCTCTATCGACTGCTGCCCAAAATCCCATCTTGGATCTCCGTAATTGAGCCAGACTACGGTCATTCTTGTGGCCCTACGGGGGGCGATCCAGCACCCAGATTACTAGTGGGTGTCGCACCAGCTGCTTGATGCCCCCATCAAGAGGGCCTGTCAACGGGTCACGACGTTTATTTCAGCGGACACTCGCAGAGCGGGAGGGGGGAAGGAAGAAACGCTCCCGCCATCGATGGCTGCTGTCTGATGTCGAGGTGGATGGGCTCTTGTTGATCTGGGTCTCGTGGAGAGTATTTGATGATCCCAAGACCCCGAGATCAAGACCCAGCCCAAAACCCCAGAAAACTCAAACCCAGCGTTACACGAGTTCAGTGACCTCCAGCATTGCCAGCTGCCCAGAAGAGCATTATGCCCGGCATTGGCGAGCCAGTGCTACTGTACGGCATCGCTCGTTCGGCTCCAAACGTCAGAGGCTGCCCCCATGATCCTATCGACATTCTCCTACTTGATTCCTGGGATGCTACCACCTCGCGAGCCCTTAAGTGCGATACCGGCCAGTCTGGTGTACAAAGCCCCAGAGAAACAGTATTGGAAGATAGAGACTTGACAGATTCGAGCTTTTAGTTCCGAAATCACCTCAAGTCAGCTCGGAGTCCTCGCCATAAAAGACCCATATGGCCGGCATGGCGGCCTATCACCATACGCCAGTATGGAACCTGGGCGCTAATGTCGAAGGAATAGAGGAACTCTGCCGTCGTTTCTTTGAGAACCAGGTACTAGAAGTGGTGCTGATGCCGCGAGCCGCCAAGTCTGACGCGGATCGAAGCCTTATTAGAGGCGCATGGCCGACTCTCTGCTGCTATGTATGCTCGATAGCACGCGCACCGCGCGTCTAGTTGTTAGACCGTAGAGCATGGCTTGAAACAAATACCAACTCACACGATAGGATCCCAGAGACGACAGTTACCGGCAGGGCCAGACCGCTTGAGGATGTCGTGAATCGGCGATCAAGACGCCTCCTCCCCACTTCGCCCGCTCAGAGTCCCTACAGTAGAGATTTCCCGGCCAGTCCACAGGCGCGCACCAAGCTTGAAGAAGCGAGGCTCGGAGAAGCTACTGGACCCCTCTTATCCTTCCCGGGTCCAGGGCCCCTCAGACCCATCTTTGACCCTGCGAGTTGTCTATCATGAGGTGAGAGAGGCGAGGAGGCAAGGAAAGGGGTCCCCTCGGCGGGCTGTAACCCGGCAGTCCAGCCAGCTTCTCGGGCTCCAAGGCGAGAGAGCTTGACGCGTCTCGCCTCCCAAAAGCAATGCCATGCCACGTCTCAGGAAGGGATCTGTTCCATTATGCTTTGGCGTGCCGCAGGCTGAGGAGACAGGGCAGCTCCCAGCATTCAGCATCGGCAACTGAAGTGAGGTGCGGTGCTTCTACGTACGGTACGAGCCTCTGGATCTGAGCACTGTGGGTGCGCCACAGATTCGAGTGGGGCATGTGCATGACATCATGCATGCCGGTGCGAGTGCTCCGGACGACAAGCATCTACGCAAATCACAGGCATCAAACGGTTCGGTCCATGGCGATCACCCCTCTATTTCGCGAAGATCTTCGGGCACAGCCACATGTGGCTACAGAACATGCTTGACTCTGTGTCTAAAGTAATCCCATCACCAGTCACTACCTGCATCTAAACACCCGACGCAAGGGGGTTGTTTCAGCCTGCGATCTGCTTGGCTTTGTCTGTTGTCCTGGATTGCGTCAATTCCTCGATGAATCAAACCTGCACTTTGACCTGTTATGTTTCTTTTCAGGTACGCCAATTAGCGGCTACTTTCAGCGGCAAGACACCCATATCATTTCATACAACCGTGCCAAACAACGGCTGCAGTATGGAACGAAATTGCCCAAGACCATGAGCTCGAAATCTCTTTCCAAGTGGGTCATTGACAGTATTTTACCCTACCTACCTTAGTTCCCACCGAGGCTAGGACATTTCAGACTTGGTCTATACCCGTTATCCGCCAGAGACAAAGAAATTTCCATCTCACAAAGATAGCCTGAGCCCTCATCTACACCGACCAGGCCGGAGACCGAACGGCACCGCTGAGCCTAGCCACACATCACTAATACTAATAGATGCCCTCTAAATCAAGAGTACAGCTTCTTGAATTTAGTGTGGCCAAAAAAATTGACCCGGTCTTGGCTTCGCAGCACTGACCGATCGGATGTGTGAAGAGTAGCATTGCATATTTTATACTGGAGAGAAGACAGTTCAAGCTCAGGAAATTCAAGATGAAACAGGGGCGAGAAGTAAGGACCAACCCTGCCAAAGAGCGGACACCGTCTTTCACGGCAAGTCTGCCAATCTGCTCAGCCTGGGACCCGGGAGATTGGTCTAGCCCTGTACAATGACGCCAAGATGAGATGCCGGATACAGGGATCATGACCTGTCACATAGGTTCTGTCAACGGATGGAACCGTGCCTGTCTTTTAATGTTAACCCCCAATAAGGACATTGTATATGGTCCTCTCGCTCGCACCATTCTTCCACCACCTTGGCTGTAATCTTTAAGATCATGGGATGCTGTAAGACCCAAGATCCTGAGCGACCCCAGATCTGCTCACACTATCTTCCTGTGCGGCATAGCTTGAATCCCCTGAGCGGTAGTAGTGTTTCTGGAGCCTTGAATCGCTTTGGATAGGAGAAAACTGCCCGCGGCTTTAGTTTAGTCTGGTTCAGGAGGCTTATGAGTTGAGAGAGATGATGCGTTGTTGGGCATGAGTTAAACCATTGACATTCTGTTGACACCGTCTACTTGTACCCAACTCTGATGAATGTCTCCGCTTCAAATAACCACTTAAGAAGTATCTACAACTCGCTATAAGCCCCTAGGTTATAGACACGTTCAGTACTAACGTATTCATACATAATCTCAAGAACACTGGGTGTCTGCCTTGACCCTACATATGCCTATCCACCCAACGCAGTCGCATTGGAAGGGGTTGCCAGAATTCACGTGAGGCTGTTAGGCTAAGTTAGTATGTCTCACCCTGGCGGCTTCATGAGAGACGGAAGGCGACCTCATCATGAACCTAACCCTGTCGCGGTTCATGGCCAGAACACTCAGGAGTCACGAGATGTACTCTGATGACAGCATAAGCTTAACCTTGTGCTCATTTGTAACAGAAATATTACTGTATACCGACTAACACTGTAAATACTAACAGCAATTCTCCTCAACCTAGACCGAGATATTTAATTGAGAATTATAGCTGTATCGAGATAGCCAAGTTCCGTGGTTTCGTCCACCGCAGACCAGCCTGACTGCCTTGTTATCCACAGGGCCATCGACCCACAATGTAAACGCATTGAGACGGTCTGAAAACTTCTATTGTATTATAATAATGAACAGGATTAATAGGAAAGAGTCCCGTGTCAACCAATCTCTGTAGAAACTGTCCTTCACGGCGCGTCTGATGACTTCAGGCTGGGAGGCTGGGAGGAGCTCATACACTACAACCTAGGGCACCACGATACAAGCAACGTAGATATAGAGAGCTTAGGGCCATGGAAAACTCTATAATGAATGCTGATGATTATTAATAGGCAGGTTTCAGGGGTTCCCGAGTTACCCTCGGCCATGTGAACATTGCAGTGACTTCACGCAATAAGTACGGATGGCCAATGTCCTCTGAATTGGCCGTGATGTATAATCAGACCTAATTCAACGCTCGGGAACGAAGGTGGCCCAGTAGTGAGGGCTGGGTTGATACCCATTGAGAAAGATGAGTTGGCTCCGGTAAGTGAATATGGTCCGGTATTTAGCAACACGCAGTGTTTTCCGGCCCCAACTCTCTGCTTATTTATATTCCATATTTCTATAACACTAGTCCCGTTGTGCTATTGTTAGAGTCATAAGCCTATCTGTATTATCACGAAACAGCAGGGAGGCGTACCAGGCGTGCCGACCATGTCTAGGGTATGTATGTGACGAGTCTATGGGACTGGTATATGGATGTCAGTCCATTGTATCACGAAGGCAATACATTGCGCTGAGCGAGACTTAGTTGCTTGGGTGTCTTTGTACGACTGCGAGTCTCTCGCGTCTTTTGTCAGGGCATCACTTTTGTTGAGCCTACTGACCTGGCCATGGAGACAACCTAACTGCAATTCCGGTAACTAACGTCGACTTTCAAGAGTAATACTGAACGGTCTCTTGTATCACCAGAGCAAAGGAAGTTATTATCATTGGAAGATAAAGTAGACAGTGATACGATGGCTAGGGCACGTCATGCAAGTATGGTCTACTGACGAGGCATTCGTAAACCGACGTAAGTGACGGCCAATCCTTGTTGAGAACAATTGCAGTTGTTTACGGCAAATTGACTCTGCTTGGGCGCATATACATCTCGATGTCTCAGTAGACTGCTGGTATATATCCCCAGTTTTGATGCCGAGAGACGTTTCATAGCTAGTGAGGAGAAGGTATGGCATGGATGCGTGTTCTAAGGAAGATGAAGCCTCTCATTTATGTAAAAGAAAATGATAGAATTATTCTTTTCCCATATGAAACATCTCAATAATATCCTAGTAACGGTGATAAGACTTGTTTTTCTACCCACCATTTCCTCGGATTCCGCGAAGCCTGAGACCATTGCCTCTAGAGACCCAGAGATGACACTCAACACACTAGCTTCGCCTTGACACTCAAGTTAGAAAAGACATGGATATAAGTACAAGATGCTAGGGTTCCATTACTAGGCCTGGCTGAATAGCAAATTCAGTTGGTTATCAGATCGGTACCCACGGAATGCCGATGGATGACGATCCGCGACGCGATTCCTGATCTAACACCTTCATAGAGCCAGGTGATAACTTAATTACGAGCTTGCTCCAGCGCGATACTTTACTAAACTCAGATTTAGTAATGGCAGAGGCGAATGTAGCCCAAGCACCAGGACACATCCGTCCGGCCACGGCGATTCTGTGCCACTATCAGGCAATACCTGGGCCATATCAGCTCCTTCCAGGTTTAGATTTTCCCAACAGAAGGGCCGAAATTGTCAAATACACTCACAAATTAGCCTACCTTGGTTGTTTCTATATCCTGTATCCAGTAACCGCGTGAGAGAGCTTGTTCGTAACGGTATTGCTTCCAGTAAGGGCTGGTCTAAGTATCAGGCGTCGCAGATTAAAGAAGCCTGGATTGAGACAAATGAGGACAGGGACTCGTCACGAACACTAGGCGAATGTGGCTTATCCATTGAGATTGAATTTCATCGAGCTTCTACTCAAAAACACCACCCCAGGAGAACAGTTCAATGTTAGGAGGTGTTGACGTGTTGGTATCTTATACATCGCAAGTATCAATGACACGTTTCAAAAGAGATTCTCTATAATATTTAGTGGCCATGTTTACGTCTAGGCTGTATAGAAATCTGGTATAAAAACAAACACTTCAACTTCGCCACAGAAACTCGGTATCACCTTGTGGATGACTGAATGGCATGATACAACTCCCTGTACGGCACATATACAAGCCTAGACTCATAGCTTGCCCTTCGCCAGCTTCCTGATTGCCTGCGCCGACCTCAGTAGCGCATACAAGCTTTGCAACCTCGGCATCTCGACGCCCCTCTCCCTCGCAATTCTCACGGGGTTCCCGAGGATCACCTCAAGCTCCAAGGGCTTGCCAGCCTCCCAGTCGAGCAGCATACTCGGCCTGGCCCCTTTGTTCCTCGCGGTACTCGCGATGATCTTGTCTGGTGCAGCCATACTCTCTGGAAACGGCTTACCTAGAATCCGCGGCACGGCGTCACGGATCTCGTGCATCACACCTAGAAGATGACGCTTGAGCTCCTCGTCGGCAACCATGTCGGCGTTGCCCCGACCGCCGGAGAGCACGGCAGAAGGATTCATGGCCGCGTTGATGCACAGCTTGTGCCATCGCACTGTCTGCAGGCCAACCTCGTCGTGCGGCTCAACGTCGCGAATGCCGCCCAGGTCTGTCCACCATCTCCGCAGCGCCTCAGTGCACTCGGTCCCGCGACGGCCTAGGTCAGAATCTTCCTTGCCAAGACCGTCGGTGTAGGGTCCGATGCTGATGCGCGTCCAGCGGTTCTGGCGGATGGTGCCCGGAGAGGTTTGCTCTGCACTGACGACGGTCACAGCGCTGACGATAGGGGTGTCAGGGAAGCGCTTGCGGAAGGGCTCCTCTACGCCGACGCCGTTCTGGATGAGCACGATGCACGACTTTGGTCCGACAAGGGGCGTGATGATGGATGAGTCATCGCTGATATCTGGAAGAGCCTTTGTGGTGACGAAGATGTAGTGCCAGTCGCGCTTTGCCCCTGAGCTGCCTGGGGCCGGCGCAGCGGCTGCGGCATCAACAGAGGGAAAGGCTCCATCTGGGGTGAAGGTGTAGTCTCCGAAGGTCCGTGTCAGGAGCTTGACACCGTCTTTTTGAATGGCGGCGTAGTTGGAGCGGGCCACGAGTGATACGTGGATATTGTGAGATGGCTATCACCGGGTCAGTAGGTGTGCATGTGCCGTGTATCTGAGGAATACATTACGTGATGCAGTCGCGAGGCATAGAAGCAACCCACGGCGCCTGCGCCGATGAAGACGACGTTGACGCGGCTGTGAAGAAGGATCCGTGTTAGTGCCTTGTGCTCTCGTAAGTTTTGATTACACGGCCATGGAGTATAACTCACCCACTGTCTGCCATGATGCCAATGTGTGCTGGCCTACGGCGAGGCCCCTACAGGTTCGCGCTGGGGAATTGACAATGGGCGTGTTAGGGACTGGGCCGCGCTGTATGTGGTGGCCCGATGCTTCTTGACACACCCGATGCTGCGGTTCTACTGGAAGAAGATCTGCTCTGGTGCCATGAGGATGAATTGGACAGGCTCGGCCAACCCCGCCACTTTTTGCCACGACGCCCGAGGTTCAAGCAGACAGCCAAGGCCAAGGCCAAGGACGGGAGGCTTGAGCACACCATCCACAGCCCAGTCAGGCTTACACCTTACACCTTACACGCTGGGCCTGGGGCCCCTGGCAGAGCAGCTGCCGATGCTCGTTTCCAGGCCAGGGATACGAAGCATTTCCCAGTAATCACCAAACCTACGCCGTGGCCATGGTCCAAACAGGCAAGTCAGCCTGGCTGACCAGAGACAATCATGACGTTGGATCTATTTTCTCCCGTCCCTAGGCCTCTCTCGGGCGATCGTCCGCGCGGAATGCCCTGTCATGCCTGTAGCGGCCGAAACAAGCCAGTTGCAGCACCCCAAGCAGTGGTCCGTGAGGCCGGAGAGTTGTTTGAGAATCCCACTCTCCACGACAGATCATTGCCCGTTTGTCAATCAGCTACGGACTGCTGGATCGGACAGGATTCGATGGAATCAGGGAGCCTTGTCTCTAGCCCCAAGTCGACGGTGCCCGTGAGATCTTGGTCAAGACAAATTCCCGGCGAATAGCCTGTCAGATAGACAGTGGTGTGTGACCTTGAGAGAGCCACATGCTCTTCTGGTTCCGCGCCCATCCCATCAAATCACATCACATCCCATCTGGCAGGGCGGTTCATGATGCGAAAGTGGGATGTCCACCAGACTGACCCGTAGTGTCGCCTTGTCATGAGCCCCGAAACCTGTCCAAACGGCGCGAGCCCTCTCAGCCATCTCAGGCTGTTGAGACCCGTGTTTCCATTCTCTACAGACCTTTCCTCGTTCCTAACAGCGTCCAACTATTCGTCACCTTTAGTCCCCCCATCCCAATCTTCAGCATCATATTCCAACACTATCGGGTGCCGTTCCCGCCAAATACCAATCGGTGACGCCGGTCGCCCGTAGATGTTGCGGCTTCGGAACAGGCCGCCGATCGTTGATGATCCCTTCGGTGTGAGGCGGGTGAGCTTTGCACCCATCAATGACGGGAAGAACGGTCATCATCCCTCCCACGCGACTTGGGTCATACAGCGAAAGCCACGTCGGTGATGTGGGCGCCAGCTCTAACCCCACGAAAGCTTGTGCTTTGTCAACTGCCGGCTACTTGTTGAAATGGCGAGTCAGCAAGTCGTCGAAACGAATATTCACCCATGTCACTACCAATAGCTGTAGCCGACGCCTGTTAGTGGCCGAAATCGCATCGTACATCATTATAGCCGTCATTCAAAACATCTACGAAAAGTCAAAGGTTGGTATATGTGTCTACAGCTGATTCCCGGCTTCTCCAAGAAGTCAAGACGACATTCTCAAAGCCGGGTGCCCAGCAACGAGTTCACTTTTTCTATGCCAGAGCGAAAACATCCAGGCCAATGGAGAGCAAGCACTGAATGTCGATTCTACGTTGAGAAATCTCAACGTAGTTGCTGGCAACAAGGCTATTGTTGAGTTGTTGCTACATGGGGTTGGTTAGTGTTGGGCTGGTGAAGCATGCAGCATGTATCAAACTGATGCAAAGCGGCTCATCGTCAAGACCGATGAGGCTCTTGAGATGACACAAGTCTGCGACATGTAGAGCCGCAAAACACAACAGCAGGGAACACGTTTCTCGGCATATCCGCAAACATGATGCTGATGGCGTGGCAGTCTCAGGAATGCTTGCTGCCCTCTGCAAAGTGATGCTGGCGATCCCTTCTTTGCCAGACTTGCCGGGCGCGGATGCCCGCAAGCGACCGTCCATCCACGATGGTGCCGCGGCAGTCGCCGCAGTCCAGAGGAGACGATGAAGCCAGAATCATGGCCAAGTTACAGACGCAGATGCGGTCTTGCCCGTGTTTCGAGGGTTGCAGCAGCTCTCGGCGATCAGCGGTGATGGATGGATGAACATCTCGTGGCGCCCAGGCGAGAAAAGTGGTGGACGTTGACCCCAACTTGTGTGGTTGCAGGAGCAAAAATTTTCAGCCTGCGAACGATACGGGCAGGTTTTGATTTTGCAATCAGGGCTAGTCAGCGTGGGGGTCCAAATCTCGTTGCCCAGCGGACGGGCGGCCAATACAATGAATGCTTGGCTTTCATGGCTTGCACTGGCGCTGGTTCGCTCTGGCACGGCACGTAGACGCCCCAATCCCAGCAACTCGACAGCACCAAGCTCCACCCTGGCCAATGAGCGGGATAGGCCCGATGAACATGATCGAGTTGCCCTTTACGGCTATGAGAGGAGAACGGCCTGGTCGGTGTCGTCGCCTTCTCGCTGTTCATCTCCAGGGCGCAGGGAAAACTGGAGAATCAAAGGAGCCGGTCCGTTTGGGAGGAGGGGCCTTTCATCTTGCACCGTCACCGAGAACCGCTGCTTGCCATGGTATACCGAGCACAGCGGCAGCGTCCGTCGAAATGGCTTGATGTTCCAGGACATACATGGACGAGGCTCTGACATGTCTGCCAAAGCTTTCTGCAGGCGCCTCCTTTTCAGGTCGTGGCCAATGCATAAGCAAATGCCACACGTAGTCTAGACTTTTGACTTGGATGGCGCTTAGCCCCTCGTCCTTTGGCATATCGTTTCGTTCCGCCCCGAGCTGCCACCGAACTTCTCGCCGTCATGACAGATGGTGGAAATTGAAAGAGGACCCTGCCTGGCCAAGCACTAGAGGAATGACCCAAGTGCCCCTCCCCTCCTGATTGCACCGACCTGAGACGACGAGATTGGCTTGGATCGAGGCAGATGCGGCTAGACAGAAGCGCCATCGCAAAAGGCGAGCTGCAGATTGCCCCAATGGCTGATTGGGATCGGTCTCCATTTCAAAGCTGCTGGGTTGAGCTCACTTGTCAACAAAACGAGTACGTATAGCAACAAGAAGTCGGTAAACGTAGTCGCCCTAAAGCTTCCAACAATCGTCATTAGGTAGTAACCGTCCGCAAGTCCCTATTTCCCAAAAGAGCACTTACAAGGTAGGCCGAGTCTAAGTTATTCCCACTGCAGATCAGCAACACTCCCTCGGTGGAGGTCAGCCACATTGCGGGCCGGCTTGCAACAGCCGTTCACATCTGCTTCAGACGTGGAGAACGACTCAACCAGATGCCGAGAGACGGAGACATACGATCAAAGGCTCTGGCAAAGTTTTTCAACAACGCCCGCAGCTGTCTTTTCCAGCGCACTGCACAGGGCTATTGTCGCTGGTGAAGGGCTGGCATCACCACACACACTCCAGCTCGAGAGCTGCAGCTTTTGGACGAGCTACGTACTTTTCCTGCAGAAAATGAGCAGCCCCCCTTGACGACTTGGTCCAAGCTCCCTGTACAGGATGCAGGGGCGCAGGCTTCTAGAAAGACTGATGGAACCCAGCGGGAGCCAGGGTCGGGGTGTGCAGACAGAAGAAAGCCAAATCCTGTTTGGGGGATCTCCGCTTCGCCATTGGGGGCCAATCACGATGACCTGCGACGATGCGGGATGGTGGGACAGGGCTTGGGGCCCCGATGCGATGTCTGGAGTCTTGGACAGGCTAGGCAAGGCTTCCGGTCCATTTTCGAGTGACTTGGGGAACAGTGCGAGAGGGTCTATGGCAAACGGCCGCGGCTTGGCATAGAATGGAGATTCCGTCGTGGTTGTCTGCGAGTGTGCAACCCCCATCCATGCGTGGCTGTTATGCGTGTGATGGACGAGTGTTGTGTACCTGTCCGTCCGGCGACCGGGGCGCACCAAAGGATGCCACCAGACAAGTGACTGATGATGAGGCTGACCTGGTCTGACAATTTGCTATGCCATGACTGACAATGGCGGTGTCCGTGCTATGAGGGAAAAGCTGGGGAGCTATTCCACGGGTCCAGTCAGCCTGTGGGCTATTCTGCAGAGAGTCTTGTGCCTAAATATCAACAGCCGAAGTCGCACAGCCCTGACGCGGTTGAAGATGACATCGGGCAACCAGCCATGTCACTTGGCGCCAAAACATAACTCGGTCTCCTGTTTGGGTTAAGAAACATTAGACGAATGGTGCGGTGTGATGCAATGCCAGTACTGGGAGGAGGGCATGGCATCGCAGACAGACATCAGGTCAGGCACTTCAGAGGGCCGGGTCGGGCTACTCTCATAATATGGATGAAGAGGCGCGGTAATCTGTAAACCCCAGGTGACAGCGGAGACGAGGGCCTGTTCCACCCTGGTCTAATTCCCCGAGGAACTGTGTCATGAACAAATTCACGATACGACTGATCCTCAATGTCGTATTTGCCCATCGTCCCAAGACATCGATGATTGCGTGAGCTAAGCATGAACCCCTGCTCCCTATCCCGCGGTCCCGCGGTAGGACAAGTCACAAGCGACCGCGACGGCAAGGAACAACCAGCTGTGAATGGGACCCTGCGTGAGCCTCGTGGGCATGGGAGCTTTGCGTGAGGGCTTCTGCGCGGGCGCAGGACGTGGGGATCCAAGTGAGACCCTTATAAGCCTCCCATGATTAGTTGACGATGAAGGTCACCATCATCGGTACCTGCGTGGCTTCCGTGACACTGCATTCTTCTTCGGAGTCGTTGTGAGGCTTCCACAACTCCAATCGCATGATAAACAAGGCTCCTGCCCCGGAAATTGAGAACGGGCCATCATGGAGGGCACTGGACCAGCCAGGTTACTTCTCCGATGCCCGCTCGGTATCCCGCACGGAGTTGCGAGGAGTGGTGGGGTCTCGAGTGCGGCTGTCGCTTTTGGCGGCTCTTTGCTCGCCTATTGACAACATAGCGGCCGGATCGCGGTGCCCGGAGTTGTCTTGCCTCATGAATGTCTCTGGCACTCTCGGGAGGAGAAGAACCTCGACCAATTTGGGTGTCTCCGGCTGGGAGCTGGCCCAAGAAAGCGGGGAGGCGCCGCACTCTCTACCGCATCGCATCACTGTTATTCGCACGAACTGTCATGAGTGGAGTCAGTGGATAGTCAGGGATTGCAGTTCATGATCCCCACTGGCTGCGTGAATGACAGTGGGCATGTCGACCAGCAAGAGCGTGGGTTAGAAAGCTATGATCTCCGGGAGGCTGGAGCTCATTGAACAAGTCAGCGAGCATCTTGCCAACACAGCATCGCTGCACCGCCTTGCATCTACCATTTACATGCGATATGGATGCATCAATGCAGCGGCAGAAGTCGGGGGCCTTGTACAGTAACATGTCTGCTCATAATCCGACCGGTTTAGCTTTCCGCCGGAGGGTTGGCCTGTCCGGCAAGAGGAATCCTTCACGGAGAGAATGCCCGCCGATACACACCGGGGGTCATGTCCATCAATCGAATTGTCCTCGTCAGGAGGTTACGTACGCATCGAGGCGGCGAGGACTATGACGGCGAACCGACGACAGAACAATCGCTTGAACATGTCCTATTTGTCCATGATCTGCTTGCTCCTCAAGAGCATGAGCTGCCAGTATCAGCCGCATCGGCTTGCGAGGAATATTTGCCTACGCATGTCGCAAGAGCTCCCGGCACCCGCTCGCCCGCGTTGTCCCGTCGGGATCCGTGCTGACATCGCGGGGGAAGTTGGGGAAATAGTGCAGCTCTCCGGCAAGACTGCGAGACCACAATGCGGGATGTTCATGTCACCAATACATACCCGCGATGCAAGCCTCCCGCGCTTCGGGGCGTATCCGTACGTCTGTATCCAGAAGACGCACATCACAGCCGACACAACTGGCCCGGAGCGCGCGTTCACCGGGCAGAGACGGATGCTTGGACAAAACTTATTAGATGGTCAGAGTGATGACACCAATAGATCAAAGGATGTCTCACTTTAGAAGACTGCACAATCATCAGGGTAATCCAGGGGCCCTATTCCAGGTGGGACACCAGTCAAAACGTACTGACCAAGTGTGCCAAGAATGCCACCAGGGCGTCGATGATATCCGCCATAGTCCTGTGCTCCTCTTCTGTAGTCTAGGTCTGAGCTAACGAGGACGCGCTTGTAAGATGAGTCTCCGTTCAAGACCCAAGGACTACGAAGGCTGTCAGCGAATCTCTGATGGGTCAAGGCTCATCCCGAACTGCCTGCCCACCCCTGGATCGGCGGTCTGTACATAAGTGCGCTTGTCGTGGTAGTACCATCGGTGCTTAATTTGGATATCGAGAGGCCCTAAAGAGCCAATGATTTGCAGGGTCCAGGAGGGTCCCCGAAATGACCGTCTTTGACAATGCTTTTCCGACAAACAAAGTCCTGATATGTCGGGCAATGTCAAGCCTCAAGCGGCTGCAATCCCGGCCATAATGTGTCTTTGCACTGTGCTCCAGGAAGTAGACGAACGGGCCGGGGCGCTGGGGCTCCATGGGTAAAGTAATCTGGGATGATGGATTACTGACAGTCTGGGCCTTCTGCGGGACAGTCGCGTGGACAGTTTGACTGGGGTCTTGAGAAGCACGATGATGTCGTTGCCTGCGGCAGAATGGAGTCAGGAATATCGACACCGCGAGCATGGAAGCGCGACACACGGCAAAGCGAAGCAATTGCACCAGGCAGTAGAATAGTGAAACAGAGCGGAGGCGAGAGAAACGCCAAGAACTCATCGTCAACCCGTAACAAAGAAAGCAGGGCACCGGCTGTAATAAATCCAGAGAGCAGACGCTGAATGATAGAGGCAATGGCTGGTTGGCCACGAACCTTGCAGCTTGCTGCCGCACCATGCAGAACCCGAGTCTGATCCAATCAATCCTGGGGGCTCCCGCGAGCCTCGTCTCTTCGCTGCTGTTTTGGTCAAGGTCCAGGGTCGCATCTGGAACCCAGGGATTCAAGTCGAAAAGCGGATGTAATCGAATAGTAAGCGCGCTATAGAGAAGAAGCCAGCGTGGAGAGGCATCGCATTATTTGTGTGGAGTCCAAGTTAAGCTGGCTGCGTGTGCTTGCTTCCGCCGTTCCTATTGAGATGTGCATAGCAGGATGTGCATAGCAGTGCTGTGCTGTGCTGTGTTGTCCATGAGGCGCCTGCCCTCGGTACGCGGCACTGAGCCTTGCATTTGCATCTGCGCTTGTACGGAGCATTTCGATAGCAATTTACATGGCACATGTCATGCTATAAACCGAGGGGATCGATATCAAACTAATTAATAAACCCGGTCCGGTGGTAGCTTTAGAGTAAAGCACAGCGAGTTTCCGAGTAGAACCCGACCATCTGCTGCATGTCTTGATCGATGAATGGCATGAAATGGATCGTCCCGAGGATGCTCCGTTGACGGCACATATGTACGTAAAAACTTTTTTTTTACTTTTTTGGTCTTCACTACCCTTGAGCCGCTAGTCTAATCCTTTCTAGAGTGCCATTCGAGGAAGCCTAGATGAATTGCATCCGTATCTGGAGCTGGGCCCGGCCAATGACCTCAGTCCTCCTCTGCCCTGCCCTGCCCTGACCCGCGCTGGGCGAGTGCTGGTTTTGCTTTGCCTGTCTGTTCCCGGTCGGGACCTCCAAGCCCCAAGCCAACGGCCGCTAGAGTGTGAGATGTCGATACTGCCGGGTCAGGTACAGGGAAGCGCGTGACTTGCACGCGACGATACCTGCGTCCAAGGTCTCTGTAGGTGCAGCCGATGCCCGGCTACCGCGGGGGCGAAAGCCTGCCATTGGATCTCGAGAGCCGAGTCACAGCGGAAATGGATTTCTAGGGGACTCGCCGATGTTGCTGCCGCGCTGGTCCGCCCACTGCAGCACATTCACGGAGCGGCTCAGCGGCTCAGTCGCACTGGGTTCGGCTTGACTCGAGAGACTCGAGGTGGCTGCAACGTGGTGGAAGAACGCTGTGGCTGTTTGACAAGTTCAAGCCGGCCAGTCACATCTCCCATTGAGCCCGGATTCTTCCTTTAAGCATATCCGATTGGAATTCCGATCATCCCTCCCTCTACCCGTTGCCGCTCTCCTTTACCGGTAGGTGAAACCGGGGGAGGCTCCTTCCCAACCCTCCCTCTGCGACGTGTAGTTTCCTGTTGCGAAGGAAGCACCAGCAGCACTACCAATCCATGTGAGATGCGCTGGGCTGCGGCTGCTCCTTCTCACTTCGTACCGTCCGCCAACTCCACTAATCCGCCTTCCACCAATCTTGCTCTTGTTCATGATCCATCCACTTTCCATCGCCGACAAAGCCACCATCCCACTGTCCTTGTGCTCCACCGTCCCCCAAAGAGCGACGCTAGTAATCTGGATATTCGTGATGACAGCTAGTCGAGCCCAGTCCCGTTCGTGTATCTCCGCACAGGACGAGAAGCAAGAGATGCGCCCTCCTCATACACGCGCTCCAACAGGCTGAGTCCGACAGTGAACAGCACAAAACCATGCGCCTCCTGTTGCCCAATGCTCCTGTGCTTCGCAGCGTGTTCCAATGTCACAACTGAACCCTTGCAGAGCAGTCAGAGGGCGCTATTCCCTACTGGGTCTCGATCCCACTCCTCACCCACGGGCCATGGATGATGGGCCACAGGCCACGGACCACTGCGCTGTCGGTCATGGGTGATGGCTCTCTCACACGCTCGTCATGGTCACTTCAAACCCCTTGTCCCCCCATCCCAGCC
>JAAGWO010001153.1:0-73586 GCA_013266205.1 Fusarium decemcellulare | reverse complement strand
AAGGAAAGTTTTTAGTATAAAAGAGAAAAGTTAGTTAGTTTCTGTAGCTTTAATATGTTAGCAAAGTACCAAATTTCTTTGGCGCACTTTAATTTTGAACACAATGGAATGGCTTCAATAAGGACACAGGAGGGCTGGGAAGAGGACTGCGGATAATGATGTCGTTGGGTTTATATGACTCCTAGTTTACGAAGGGGTAGAGTAACTTCAGGAAAATTCCAAAATAAACGATACGATTCTCCTCATCTGGGTCTTGGGTTGTGCATCGAGGCCGTGGTGTGTAAGGAAGCTTAGTCAGTCCGTCCTTGCCAAACACTGCCCCAACGATTGTTACAGCAACTTGCAAGACCCCGTTTCCCCTCTCTAATCTCACTCGCTGAATCCTTCGATACCACATGTAGCGGACGGCCAAGACAGAATGCGTAGTTTCTGATTGATAGAAGTCAGACGATAACTTGTTGAGTCGGGTGAAAACTCCACGTTGGTCCAAATCTCTCGGGGCTGAGTCAGATAGAAGGAATTTGGATATGGTGTGAGGCATAATAAATAGCAATTGCGGATCGGTGTCTGGAGAAATCCGATCGGTGATAACCTGAACCATTGCTCGGTTCCATCGCCGTGAGGTCAATGGTGGGGCATGTAGGCATTGGCAGCGCCCGATCAGTAGTGGATCGGGTATCACGAGGCGATCCGCGCGGCGCGGCGCGGGCTAACTTAGGCTTTGTGGGTCGTGTCAATCACCCCAAATCTATCTATAGCCCCTGTGAAGGTTTTGTCCCTGGTGCCTGCATACTTGCGGCGTCGTGCCAAGCCGTTTTCTTGCAGCTTATGCTTCGTCTAGCGGACGTCTTGCACCGCCTTCTATCAAGCACATGTCTGCATAATCTGACTCAGATTAAGATATGCTGGAAGCATAGCGTTTCTCATTGGGCCAACCCATGTAGCCGTATGAATCCTTCAGGTTTCAGAGTAGCATTGCAATTTATAGAAGACTGATGTGTCGAGAAACACCGATCTGGGTTGTTTAGAAATTTCGAGCAGCAGGGGTTCGAGTCTTCTGTCAAGTGATGAAGGGGTCAAAGACAAACTCAGGTTCTATAAGTACTACCCAGCCATTGTCTTTGCATAGATAGTCAAACCAGTCGGCAGTCTGACATTTGTCTTTTGCGTGGCAATCGAGTCTTCTATCCAAAGCCCCAACTGCCAAAAGGTACGTGGTGGCCTTGATTCTAGCCCAGCATGAAGACTGCTATCAAGTCACTCCTCTCTTTCATGGCCATTGGCCCCAGTCTTGCCATTACATGGACTCGAATTGGCTGTGATGAGCCATGGTCAGTAGGCCGCATTGAAGCTCAAGGAGGTCCCATGACCATCGATCCAGACGCCCTATGGAGGAACGCAGGAGAGCTGAGTAAAGGTGCCCGGGATGCAATTGCATCCATCAGAGGCTTCCAGACCTTTCCTAGCGACGCCCGAAAACAGGCTGGAGCCAACGCCAATATGGTCTGGAATGTTGAGTTTCATGCCCATCGGGGACTGGCAAGTGACAGCGCGCGCGACATGCAAGAGGTCAACAGTAAGTAGAGATCAACTCAGGCGTCCAACATTCAGCAGTCTTTCTAAGCACATTCCTCATACAGGCATATATAGTGATGTAGAGGCTGCACTCGCGGGAGACTTGTCGGTGAACGGAGCCGAGCGAGGATTTCTATTCTGCGGCGGTCGTGCATTCGAACGAGGCAGAGTTCCTGGTGTTAGTAAGTCATTGGCCGTGAACCCGCCCGATATAGGAAGCGAGTAGAGAGCTCATTCTCGTTGATAGGTGACCAACCGGTGTGGTACGCCACAGTCATCCAAGGAGGTTCAGAGGGGGGTCCGGGGACCACTGACTTTATCATCCCATCTTTTTCTCGGGGTACGTTGTCTTATAAATAGATGTGATCGTATAATTGGTGGCACTTGGCAGAAATTAATCCTGGGAACAGGTGGGCAGTTGAGGCCATGCGACGAGCGGGGCGATCAAGCGTACCAGGGCAAAACTTTCTACGCTACCAAGTCTAACGGCGGTCCCGAGCCCGAGGAAAACATTCTCGGAGTCATCTTGTGCCCCAACCAGTTTGAAGCCTCCGGCTACCGCGTACATGCCACCCTCGACGCAGGGTACACGGCGCAAGCCCTAGATGGAATGACAGTGCCTTACCCAGCACACTACAACTCGGTAGCGGGAACCCTGCTCCACGAGATGGTGCACGTCGTGGGCCATGCTCGGGACGAAAGGCCTCCACCGGCAGGCGGATGTAAGTATCTTGGAGCTGCCAGAACGAAGGCGCATGCCGAGCTCCCTCGTCTACATTTGCTAACACACGCCCGCCCAGACCATGATCATGCTGCAGGCTTCCGAGCACAGTACAACCTAGCACGAGGAGGGGCGAGCCGAGAACAAAAGCTATTTAACCCAGACGGTTATCGCATTTTTGCTGAGATGTGCCGATCGCCTGCCACAGGCTGGGGTCGCCCCAGTCCGCCACCTGAATAAGCCCGTTCATATGGTTAGATTCAAGATGGGCCATGTTGTTTGAGTATGGAATGTGATCTAAAATTGGGCAAGAGGATACTTGGACAGTTCGAGGGTACCTTGTAGCTCAACTTTGGGGCTCCAGTCCCTATGCAATCATGGAGCAACCAAATCTCCAGCTCCCTTTTAGTATGTACTTGTGCAGCTGAGGCATCTAAATTCCATTGGTGATTTTGTGCGAGGTGAACCATGGGGTATTATCACTGGGAAGTAGTTGAGCTTCAACTCGCTGAGCTTTGCAGGGGGGCAAGGGTGTTTTGTTATTTATTCTCCAACCAACAAGTATGGATGCTTATCCCGCCTATTTACTTTCAAGAGACCACAACATATCTTTGGACGTACTTAGCGACTTGCTAAAAACATCATTCCGTGGAATCATCTTTCCACGGACGGTATGGAGGTTCTAACCTATCGGATCATTACACGCAGGTGGCGGCGAAGTATCCCCACCCTTGAGCAGACCCCTGCACTCTACCTAGGTACAGTACCACACCAACAGGGGCCGTCCAGTAAGCGCCCCTGGGCCGCTTGTCAGCAATACTTAAAACCCATACTCCCTTCTTTACCCCAGATTCCATTGCTATTCTGTTTTGTCAAGCTTAAAGCAATCTTTCTCCTCTTGGAAGCCGTTCCGCTTCAAAATATCAGGAAGGTATCTTCGTAACATTGCCTTCACCATCATCATCATGCCACGGAAATTAACCCGCCACTTCCGCCTGGGTCGTCGTCCTTCGTCCCACGCCAAAGCCGAAACGCAACGGGTGATTGCCCATAACCAGCACGAGACTTTGCACGCGCCCGCCAAAGAGATAGAAATCAATGCGCGCAGCCCAGTCCCGCTAGATAGCACGAAACCATCCGTGGCGCAGCTCCCCGATGATGTTGTACACACCATTCTCGGCCTGCTCCAGCGCGTACGCCCCGAGGCCCTGCAGGCTGTAGCCCTGGTGAGCTCGTCCCTATACTGTCAAGCTCGTTATGTCCAGAGCCAGCATGTGCACATCGACCTCGACAGGCCAAACAATGCCCTCGATCGTCTCAGCCTCATCAGCCGTCTCAGGCACGCTGCCGCGGTCCGGGCAGTTCGAGTCGTTGGTTTCCGGACAAGCAACCAAGATGCCCAAGACCGCAACCAAGTCTTAGTCCATCTCGTCAACATGATGCCTTCAATGACAGGGCTAAGTCGCTTTGATTGGCATGTTAGGCAATTTAGCCTGGGGTCCTCACTTGATGATGAGGGATGGACATCGCTGCCCATCCCATCAGGTATCTTGACAGCTCTACCTCGTCTTGGCCCGCATTTGGTCCGCCTGCACACTTCTGTCTGGTGTTGCGCCCTTGAGAGCTCCCATGATGAAACTCGTACCTTCCTACATAGCCTTGAGGGCAACCAGAACCTATCGACACTCTCCGTTGAGGTTGTCTATATGAGCGACGAGATGTGCCGCGATACCATGCGAGCGCTTAAACGCGTTCTGCTCTCGTGCCCAAACCTCACCAAGCTTCCCCAAATCGATGTACATTTTCCTCGTGGAACATGTTTTGGGGGCGGCCCCGAGGGCCCGTACTGTGGTTTCGGCTTTTCTGGCGATGAGAAGCCACCTCCCCTCCAAGAGTTGGGCTTACATGAGTATCCGTGGGGCCGCACAAACTGGACGGGTTATCCCAACCAAACAGGTGAAGCGGTTCATTGGGCCAGGGCGTTTGACTGGTCGCAACTGACACGCTTAAACCTCATACCAGATTTTCTGTTAGAAACAATAGCACCCAGTCTCACCGGGGTCAGGGACCTAGCCCTTGATCAGCCGTCCCCGATGGGGATAGAGCCGCTAGATGATATTACATCACCACTAGAAATGTTGAGCCTGTCAACTTGGAAACGTGTGGGCAAAGAACCAAGACGAATCATCAAATTCGCTTCAACGCTACGGCGGTTGAGGATTCATGACGATGAATCGGGCTGGAAATACGACTCGCATAGCTTCATTACAGCCCCCGACCTCATACACCTAAGCACGAGTCTACCAAACCTGCAGCACCTAGCTCTAGACATGGAGCGGGATAAGGAGACGCAGCAATGGCCCTACGAAATGCTAGACGCTATTGCCGCCTTTCCCGCTCTGCGCACGGTGGAACTATGGTTTGCGGTAGGCCATGGACCACCAGCACCCCAACCGCTTCTCACTGTATCCTCGGCTCGCCATCTTGGCGATTACCTACGGGCGAGGAATGACAAAATACAACGTCTGACCTTCCACTCGGGAGCTCTGGACCCTGGTTCGGGACCACGCTTGAGATGCCCACTGGGTGACGATTTCTATGTCCCCGGTCCATCATGGGCCAAGCAGAATTCGGTTACCTTTGAGTACGAAATGATCTATGATTCTGAGGTTCCAAACCACCAACGGGTAAATGTTATATGTCTAGACCTAAGCTCAGCCATGAATGCGCGGCTTTGCCAGTTGGCCCAAGGAGCAACTCGACCGCAGACGGACCCTGGAGAGCTTGGCGCAGATGAGATACGCCTTATTGCGGCGCTCGACGGTCCGCTTGACAAGGTAAAATGGAATGCCTGGTTGAATAAACAACCAGAGGTCATTGCATACAATGCCGACACGCAACGCATTCACGATGAGATAGAGGCTATCATCAACCGATCCTCACTGCGACGGAGGTTAGCTGCGTTAGTAAGGAGATGAAAGTTAAAGAGCTATGCTAGCCCTTGTATACAAGGTTGGGTTTGAGATGCCTTTAAAGAAATTTGAATTGTCAAGCAGAAGTTTTCACTGTATAAAAGAGATTACGAACCTGGATTTGCTTCCATCATGTTGGTATCTGGAGTGCAAGGTAGGAAATTAACTGACTGGGACTTGACCGCGCATGAAGAGAAGGATAAGATCCTAGCTCAGAACGTCTCATTTAAGAATTCTCTCAGTAAATCGGCATATTGATCACCTAGAAGGTGTTCCAAACATCGCATTACGATGTGTTGCTGGCATCTCTCCAAAGACAGGCCAGCGGTCCGACTACTTCGGAAGGATACAAGTCCGTTCCACTCTTGACTAATCGCTCAGTGGTGACATAAGAGCTCTGACTCGGGAACAACTGGCGGGTCGGGTTCATTCTTAGAGGCAGTCGATTAGTGATCTCTCGGCTTTGAGCTGAAGTCCGCAGGATGACCAAGAAACCACTCACGCAGCGGCGGGAAATGCCATCTACCGAAGGCCAGAAGCTCTACTATCCGTCCCACCACGGGCCTGGGCAACACGTTCAACTATCCGGCTTGTCGGAAACTACTAGTGGGAAGCTAAGCTAGGGCTTTGCCCTCAAAGAAATGCCTCACGGGTGACTGAATGTGTCTACGACTCTTGGCTTAAGACTGCCTGAAGACCTCTTCCGCAGTGTCATTGACTCTTTTTGCAGAAAGTCTCATACGTAAGGAGCACCAGAGCTTCAGGAATCTAGGGCATATACTTTGACAGATTCAATAAATTACGGTGTTTGCCAGCCATCGCCTTGGCTATATGTGATTGTGATGTATTAGATCCGGTCGTTGAGCGACGGTGTGGCTGTTCCTCAGGTATCTTTTATATTACAATCACAAATTGGTACTCGGAAGTGACAGCATGGTGCCGAGCTCAGAAACTTGCCAGCCGATATGTGTCAACACTCCGGAGGGAGACTGGGATGCCTGAGGCTATGGACATGGGCAGAGCCTCCTTTGCATCGAATACAAAAGACATACCTTTCCATGCTTCTCCCAAGTTCTCACTGCGTTATTCAATACCATCTCTCAATCAAGCAAGTTTTAATCGTGTTCCCACCATGTCTACAGGCGGAATCAAGCTTCTCTTCGGCAGCTCTGTTGATGATGTTGTTGAGTGGTTAAAGACCCTTGACGAGGTCGGCATAAAGGCCGTCGATACAGCACAGGCCTATGGAGCATCCGAAGAGATGCTAGGTAAGGCTGGTGCCGCTTCCAGATTTAACATCGACACAAAGCTCCCAAGCGGGTTCGGTCCACAGCTCACCACCAAGGACCTTGTCATCAGCTCCTGTAAGGAGAGTCTGCAGAAGCTCCAGGTTAACAGCGTAAGCCATCACCTCCAACTGATGGTATAAGAATGTTTCTTTTCTGACAACGGTTCAAGGTCGACGTATACTATCTTCATGCCCCGGATCGGAGAGTCCCATGGAAAGAGACTCTTAGCGGTCTCAATGAACTTCACCAGCAAGGGGCTTTCAAGCGACTTGGTATTTCCAATTTCCTCGCACAGGAGATCGAAGAAATAATCCAGGTTGCTAAGGATAACGGCTTTGTAGTTCCCTCGGTCTACCAAGGAAACTACTCGGCAGTGGCTCGTCGCGCAGATGACGAGATTTTTCCCACCCTTCGCAGACACAGCATTCCATTTTATGCGTATAGCCCCATTGCTGGCGGATTTCTCTCCAAGTCCAAGGCTGCATTGACGGAAGGCCGGTTCAGCAAGGACAACCCCTTCGCCAACATCTACCATGGAATGTACAACCGGCCTAGCTTGGTAGCCGCCCTCGACGTCTGGGAGCAGATCTCCGACGACGAGGCCGTCACCAAGGCCGAATTGGCATACCGCTGGATTGTATACCACTCCAATCTACGGGGCGACCTCGGAGATGCTGTCATCGTGGGCGCGAAAAAGGAGCAGCAGCTGAGGGAGACAGTCGAGGTCATCAAGAAGGGGCCATTGAGTGAAGGAGCTGTCAAGCGTATTGACGAGATGTGGGAGAGTGTCAAAGAAGAAGCTGCTTTGAACAACTTTGAGCTGATGGGCAAGCGTTGAGTCATGGGCATGGCCTGAGACCATGTTGGAGATTATTCAACATACTTAGCTCGGAAGTGATGTGTCATGTAACACACGCTGAATCGACAAATAACTTAGAGCCTCAAACCAATACACGACAATAGCTTGATCTCTCGAGTGTTCTATTGAGCTCTCCTAGACAGTAGCTATGGCAAAATATAGTTCGCCTCGCTCCTCGTCAACTTCCAAGGTGATGCTGAAATATTGCGGATCTTGATATTGGGACGCTGATGAGAAGCTCGTACAAAATTGCGGGCAGACCTTATAAGTATGAGCATCAGTCCAGCCTCTCTTGCGATACATACTATAGGCTGCTGTTATGGTTACGCCCGGTTCTATGGTCCTTGTAAACTATGTTACATGACATTGTCGATTCAAAGGCCATTGTGTATTTTTAAGTTCTTCCTTGCTTATGTTTTACTCTCTCATATCTAAGAGTGTAGGGGGAACCAAAGCAATGATTGTTGGGAAATAGCATCGTCGATGAGGCTAAATATCTTTCACACAGTGAAGAGGCGCTTTCTCAATTTGATGTGCACGCATAGATACCAGTTTCTGCTGTCGCAACTCGTGCTACAGCATCCCTCACTCAACCGACAGGTTACCTTGATCCCAGCCTTCCCTCCTATCCTTCGGAATCCTGACAAATCCTAGTGACAAAACGATGGCTAACACGGCCATACCAATGCCGAGGTATAGACCGTTCCTGTACCCTTGCACCAGGTCTCGACCGCCATCGTTGGTATAATACTCTACCGTCCCCGCAAAGCCCAAGCCCGTGGCCATTCCGTACGCTAAGACGGTCCCGATGAGTGATCCAGCAACACCTTGCTGCGATCTCTTGACGGTGCCACTCGCAATGAGTTGAGCCGCTGTAAAGAGAAAGTCTGGGCCCATGGATCCAATGAGAATCGATAGGAACACCTGCGCCCAGTATGTTTGCTGTTCTGGCATTGTAGCGACGAGCACGAGAGCGATCAACGTCGCAGTGGACCCAATAGCAAGGATGTACTGCGCGTCTAAGTATCGGACCAGCTTTGCGCTGAGGATAGCCGCGCCGGCGCCCCCAATAGCCAAAGGCACGAAGGTCGCCGCGTTCAGAAACAGGCTATAATGCCTAATTTTTGTTTGTCAGACGTTCACGTACCAGAGGCACATGCCAAATGCCATAAACGAGACAAAGGCGGATAGAACCATGATGCTGAAGGATGATGATGTCCAAATGTTCATGGGCATGATGGGTTGGGGGGCAAACTTGTATTCCCAGACTGCGAAGGTAACGAAGTGTAGAATGGACACAACCAGGAGGGCACAGACGTAGGGAACCTTCCAGCCAATTATGGCAGCTTGACTACGAATTGTTAGACGGAGCCAATAACGGCATCACTTCCGGATGGGACACGATAACTTACGTCCAGACAAAGTTGAAGAGAAACAAGCCCGCAACGCCGAAATACGCGCCAACATAGTCGATCTTGCCTCTAGGGTCCATGACCTCGCTCTCACCAGGCACCACAAACAGGAACAAAGCAAAGACGGCAGTGCCAAGTAGGGCCCTGTATAGGTAGGTAAGAGTTATTGGCACATCAGTCTGCTAAATGAACCCACCCAAAACTCACAGGAAAATAAACAACCACCACCAAGGCGCCAGTTGACCAAAAAAGCCAGGGAAGATGCTTCCGCCTGCAGCACCTATGGGAGCCATGGCACCAAATAGACCGACCGAGATGTTGCGTGCCTTGCCCGGAGGAAATGTCGTCGTGAGCAGAGCGATAGCGTTGGGCAGGATAAATGCGGCCCCGATGCCGCTCAGCGCGCGCATGATGCTCAGGGACACAATGCTACGCATGAATCCCGAGATAAGGTGGAACACACTCCACCATATTCCAGCTGCAACGACGGCCTTCTTGTGGCCATAGACAGCCCCGATACGACCACCCATCAGAACAAAGGTCCCCTGAGTCAGACTGGCCATTAAGTGTCAGCAATTCGACAGCTCGACGACATTATAGGGTACGAAGAACTTGCGGGTACGAGGCCGCGAGCCATATGGCCTCCTCCAGAGGAGCACCCAGGCTCTGGGCTATGTGCAAGCTACTATTGATGCCAGCCCCAAAGGGGATCATCTGGATACATGAGTCAATGACAACTCAAAATGTGGGATGCGCTACCTGAACAAACTGGCACAGGATAATTGACGCCGAGGTCAACGCATCACGGTGCCATGTGCGGGCTTTCCTTGAGTCTCCTTCATCTGGGACGTCCCGGACCCCTGTCGTCACTGCCATGGTATGTGTCTTCGGTAGGTGCTGCAGAGCAAGAGTCGCGGTCAGGCTGCTAGGTTGGCTTCAATATTTAGGTCACGTACGAATAGACTCCCTAACGCTAGCTTTAAAAGGGCCTGATCCCATCTTGTCGATTGGTGGCACTGCGAGTCAGCCAATCCGCCGGTCCGTTCGTCACCTGGCCATCACTCTCTGGAGGGCGGTTACTAATGGTGCAATATCCCGACGGCATCATTACCTAATTGAAGGGATCCGCGAGATAGTTGGCCGTGTTGGGTAAAATTGCTTTAACTCGTCGCAAAGTATCAGTAATCAGGGGGACCGCTCCTCCACAAGGTCGTCACCTCCTTCCAAGATGACTAAAAAACTGCTGTTTTACGTAATTCATAAGTTAGACCTAGAAATTCATGCCGCTGTATTGCCAAACACGATACTTTTGAGATGAAGATTGAACTCTAACGCAGGTTAACTGACATGATGGCTGACTTTAAGCTTAATAAGTAGCTGTTGATAAGTCGTGTGTCTGCTTACGCACCTAGGATCCCAACATATCTGATTAGTGATTCCATAGCCTTTGTCTGAGTTTTCCAGAAAGTCAAAGGAGAAGAATATTTCAAAATTCTGTACATTGTTAAAGATATATGGCGGGCAAGCTACTTGTTGAAGTGTTTAATAAATAATCTACGAACATCGGGTTTTCGAGGCTCCTTACCGAGTATAGGCATCTGAAAAATAGTCTTGCCCCGGATATTGTGCAACTTCACCCCATTTCATCTTGGATCTGGCTCAACATGTTACCTTTTATAGCTGCTTACCTTTTTTCTGAACTTTGGCTTCCATTTGTACTGGCAACGAACACCGTGGTAGGAACCCTCATCTCTGCTCGTTCATAATCGTCAGTTAACATGATCTGGAGCAGTACTGCCAGCACGATCTTGAGCCCAACACGGTTAGCACCCCCGTTCTTGAGACTCAAGACCCATTAAATATTAATAGCTCGCAGTCCGACATCACCAACACTACCTACGTGAACCTGGTGAGGAGCGTCAAAATCCCATCCGGAAGAAGGTATCGCTATGTCTTCTCGCCGCCCTTTGACTCTGACAAACCGTATTTGCTGTTCCTGCACGGGTTTCCGGAAACTGCATATGAGTGGCACTATCAGATCACCTACTTCACCGAGCAGGGCTATGGTGTTATTGCCCCAGACTTGCTAGGCTACGGTGGTACCGACAATCCCTCCAACTTGCAAGCTTTCAACTTCAAAAACATGGTTGATGAACTCGGTCAGCTTCTCGACTGTGAAGGCATTGACACTGTCATCGGTATTTCGCACGATTTGTAAGTTGCAAGCAATATCCTATTAACCCTTATCTGGATTTCTGGTTCATTTCTTTACCCAGCGGATCACCCTTACTCTCACGATTCATTCTCTATGAGCCTTCGCGACTGGCAGCAGTTGCATTCTTGGGCAATGGCTACGTCGCTCCGCAACTACAACTGGATGCACCAGCTGTCGATGCTGTTAACAAAGCAACATTGGCTCGTTTCGGATACCAGCAGTATGGGTACTGGTTATTCAACAATGAGGACGAAGCAGGCGCACTGATAGACCAACATGTAAGTACTCGCCTAGATTGCCTAGACCTTGATCTCAATGCTCACTAGTCTCTTTAGCTGGAATCCTTTTATTCTCTCATGACCACGCAGAATTCCTCTTCCTGGACCGAGTATTTTATGCCTGTTGGGGCAATCCGAGAGTGGCTTGTGCAGAATAAGACTGCGTCCGATGTTTTTGCTACCCGCGTAAACATGGAACAGTGGAAGCTTATCATGACAGCTCAAGGAGGACTAGACGGGCCGTTGAAGTGGTACAAGGCAATGATGAGGGGCATCAACAACCCTGATAGCACTGGTATGTCTCCATCAGCTCTTATTTCCATGCTCTAACGTTGATGTCAGACCTGAACTCGTCCGGCGCTATTCCGCAGCCGCTTCTCTTGTTATTGGCAGATAGAGACCCGATCGCCATCCCGTCTCTGCAATTGAACTCTACCGTACCATACGCGAGCAATCTTCGGGTGAGATCGGTAAATGCTGGTCATTTCATCCAAGTCGAAGCACCCCACGAAGTAAACAAACACCTAGATTTCTTCATACGAGACGTCATGAAGATCCCTGCTTCTGACAGTGACTCCATTGCTGTCTGTTACGAGGTGTGCCAACCAGCCGGCATATAATACGAGCGGCCATGGCAGTGGAAACGAATACAAATACGGCCGCGAGGCTGGAGTTGGGGTGAAGATCCTATGTTCCTCACTATTTCTTTTTTTTTTTCAAGAAAATCTTTTATCCTTCTCCTGCTACTAGGCTTTTCGCGCTGCAGGGAAAAGATAGTGTAGACTTTTACTTATTTTACGTGGTCTGATGATATCAGCACCAACCCTTTCGCCAGAGCACTAGCTAAATTGATAGAAGCTAGTTTTCGGATGAATGTCGCCAACAGTCCAATGTTTGCGCAGCTCGAACGTCTTCGAAACGTCAAACACCACCTTTGAGTATCACAGCAATGGAGTCCAGCTGGGTGACGTGAGCGTTATTAATTTGCATCATGCGGCTTGTGCCAAGTCTCGGTCATTGGACCAGCAGTTGGAGAGAAAGAGAAGTGAAATCAGGTTGTGCCTTCTAGTCATGTAACTAGCTGTTCTTAGTATTGGTTCCGCTAATAATTCCTCATGCGGCAAGGACTAGTGTTGATGGCGTCCTGATAAACATAGGTTTCTCCCTCCAGTAGGGCGTTCTTCAGCTTTGAATAAAGAGTAACGAATAAACAAGCAAGTTATTTGAGATGTGGTCGTGTTCTTCACTGCTCTTGCAGAGCATAATCTGGAGTCTGGGCTTTGCGGATGAACTCATTGATTCAATCATGCCAAATGCCGCGCGGCGCCAGAACTATCTCTCGCAAGATCAACCTTGGCATCAGGGAGGGCCTCAGTCAGTCCAATTGAAGCTGCAATTTCCATCAATCTCGCCTTCTCCTCGTGAGCCGCCGTATCGCCAAACACGACATCCATCTCCTCAAGACTCTTGCCACGCGTCTCGGGGACAAAGAAGTAGGTAAAAAAGAAAGCGAGCAGACAAAAGGCCGCGAAGAAGATGTAGGTGCCCCAGCCAATTGTACTGAGCATGTCTGGCGTCACAAGGCCGATAATAAAGTTGCACATCCACGTTGCACTGGTCGTGATGGCCATGGCCTTGGAGCGGTTGCTGAGGTTGAAGATCTCAGCGGGCAGAACCCAGCCGATGGGTGCGAACGAGTAGGAGAAGTTAATGTCGTAGATGTAGATGAAGGCGATGCCAGCCCAGCCAGCGGATTTGTGAGCGGGGAGAGACGAGCCGTATCCTCCAATAATGCCACCGACGATGACGAGTGAGATGAAGGTACCAGCAGCACCGCACATAAGTAATGGCCGACGGCCAATCTTATCAATGAGGAAGAGGGCGGGCAGTGTCGAGAGCGTGTTGACGATGCCATACACGCCAGTCGCGAGGAGCCCCGAGGTGCTTCCCGAAAGCCCCAGCTGGGCAAACATGGTCGGGGCGTAGTAGATGATGGCGTTGCAGCCCATGAACTGCTGGAAGAACATGATGCAGCAGCCGATGGCAAGGCGCCGGAAGGCAGGCCATGTGGATACGAGAGCACCATGCTGAGCAGCGAAGAGCGCGAGGCCCTGTTTTCCCGGAAACTTGTCTCTAGTCACGGACTCGTCAAAGAGGACTTCAGCCTTGATGGCCAGGTATTCACCTGTGAGTGATGGTGTATCAGGATGAACCCGGCGAAGCTTAGCAAGAGCCGCCAGAGCCTTATCCTCCTTGCGACGCATGAGGTAGAAGCGAGGGGACTCAGGGAAGAAGATCATGCCGATGCCCAAGACAAGCGCAGGGAAGATCTGGATGGCGAAGGGAACTCGCCAGGCAGCCTCAGACTGTCCAGTGCATCCACCGGGTCCTACATCGTGTCGAGGATCAAAGGTAGGCTTATCCGCAGTGCCACCTGAGTAAGGAATATCAGGCGCACATCGATGGCCGCCAATGTACTGGGTGCCGTACTCAAGCCAGTAGCTTACCAGAATACCCAGCGTGATGCTGAGTTGCTGCAGAACGACGAGGGTGCCACGGATACCGGGTGTTGATACCTCAGACATGTACATGGGCACAATCATGGTCAGCATGCCCACAGCGAAGCCAGCCACGGCACGGCCTAAGAAGTAGTGTTAGCGACAGAGTTGATAGGGCGAAGGATAAGCTGACCGGCAAAGAGCATGGCAATCGTGTTGGCGCCAGCCTGGAACGCCGAACCGATGGTGAAGATGACTACAGCCACGAGCATGGAGCCCTTTCGACCAAGGAAGTCGGCCACGGGACCGTTGACCAGAGATCCAAACCACGCGCAGAGAAGCAGGGTAGAGACGAACCATCCCTTGAAACTGCTGTCAAGATAGATGCGCGGAAAGTCGGCGGCGAACGACTCCATGGTAAGAACGCCAGAAACAACACCCTGATCATAGCCAAATAGAAAGCCACCCAAGCTGGCAAACTAGATTATGGAGCATTAGGCCTCGGTCTTGTTAGAGCGGGGGGAGGGGGAGGGGGAGGATGTCATACAAGCGAGAGTCCAAAGATATATGGATTCTCAAGCAACAGGCGCCAGACGCCTTTGTTCGGCGCTGTGTTGAGCTGCGGCTCATTCGTCGTAGTTTCGTCCTCCATGTTGAGAAATCTGATGCCTCTGTAGTAGAAAATGGCTCATTGCTTGAACATGGGGGAAGATGGAATTCGTCGAGGTAATCTGGGGTACTTGTATCTGCGTAGGATCAGCATAGCAGCTCCACGCAGTGCAACTCGACCGTAGCTGGACCAACCACGAGCCAAGCTACGTTACAGCGTTGCGATGTGTGTCCGGACTGGAGTCGCCCGGTCCAATCGCCATGGGGCTCTAGAGCGAAAGGAACAAGGATCGCCCACTCCGAAGACCGGTGCCGTCACGGGACCCACCCATGGCCGGGCTGCTGTGCTCCGGGGGAATTGGTGCTTCTCGATCATACGAGAACCCGATGAAAAAGATCATCATCGAGCTCGCAACGGCGCACGTGTGTTGAGACCCCATGCTCCCGGCGCCAGGAGAGTATGAAGGCTCTAAACCAGGGCGCCAGGAGCTTACTCTGCGGGTCCCTTGTCATTCACCATGAATGCCCTCTCGGTCATCATGTGGACTACAAGCTCTCCTCCTTGGGCTTTCACTTCTAGGTCGTGATGCGGTCCAGATGGCTCGGCGCCTCTTGTGGATGTCGCTCCGCAAAAGAAGGTGATTCACGAGTACGTTGAAGGTCCATCGAGAACAGGATTGTGTCAGTTCAACTGCGCACATCTCAATCGTTCTATCAGAATGGCATACGCAACACGCTAACTGATACGAATTTGAGGTGTTTGAATGCGCCAAAAGAACAGGATCGCGTAGTTACCCCAACGATTAAGACATGACCTTCGCTATCTTGAGACGCATTTACGTAGCTAGTATGGATAAATTAAATAAATTGAAGCTTCGAGTGGGTTGCGCCGTCGGAAATCAGGCGTGTCTCGTCAATGGGATCGCGAATTATCGCCATGGCCGTTGTTTGTTTTGTTGTCAAGGGGCACTGGAACGAGATGACTTGGCTGAAAGAAGTAGGCGGTCAGCCACGGCAGACACTACCATGGCTCGTAGTGGCGCACCGCTTAATCAGCCAAATTGGGGGCGGGTACTGATTTACCTAGGGTAGGAAAGCTGTGAAGGATCTTCAAGCTATTGTCCATGGATATACTCTTGAACATGGCTCCTATGTTACTCAATTAAAATCCAGAAGAATGGAAGGGAGTCTAAGCGCAAGGCTACTATCTTAGACGAATTTAAGCTACGATTTACAAGGTCCAGACGTGTGAATTGGTTGCCCAGTGCTACATGAACCCACTTGATGCTCAGAACAGTTTGGGTTCCTTTCTGCCACTTTTGCAAAGAATAAAGGAGGGTAAATGGCTACGATTGCGTGCTACACGCTGCATGGTATCGAGATGATGTTTTCGAAATTGCTCCAAAGGAAAGCATCAGCTTGAGAGCCTGAGGTTTGAGCAGCGCGCCGCAAACAGGCAATGCGATTGGGTGAGGTGGTTCAAGTACCTGCTAGCCAGCGTGGCTGATGGGGGCCACTCAGCCACACGCACAGCCCCCGCGTGTGTGCATATCGTTGAAAACTTGTGACAGTTACATAAGCAAGTGCACATTAATTTATGCCAGCACTTACGTTTTATGCACTGTTTGTGCCTCGCTTCTGTGGGAGTCCCATGAAGCGACCATATTGGCTCACTGGACCACGTTCTCACAATTATGGCTTACTTTGTAATGGAAGCTCAAGGCCAGTTTTCATGGAGGCTATGATCCGCTATTATGCATTAATTAGTGCTTCTTCAGCCATTGGTACACCCGATCTGCGATCTCAAGGTTGTTCTTCTCCATGAAGAACATGTGTCCGTTGCCGTGAATACCTTCCTTGCCGAGATCGGCATACTCTACATCTACGCCAGCCTGCTCCAGATACTTGACGGTGCAGTAATCGTATGGAGCATGGAACGATGCCTCACCAGTAACAACAAGCTCTGGGATTTTGCCCAGGTTGGTCAGCTGCTTGGCTGGGTGCTTTTGCATGATGCACTCGTTGTGATCATCGTCGATAGCTGGCTCAATGGTAGTCTCGATGTCTTCAGCATTCTTGCCTGCAGACGGTTCATATTGAATTGCAAGGTCAGTGAGGCCGAAAGCGAAAGCTGGATCATTTCCGAAAGGTGGGCGGAGCGTGAACGGTGGACCAGACGGTTCGAGCTGGATGATGCCCTTGACAAGATCTGAGCGCATATCTCCGACCCTCCAGCCTACTCAATCGTTAATCACTGGAGCAAGTCATGTGGTGTTTGGCTCGAGATACCGTATGCACCCGCCTGAGAGTGACTAATGATGTAACAAGCGCCTACAAGATCCACCAAAGCTGAATATGCCTGCGCATTTTGTTCTTCGCTTATGAAGCGGTCAGTCTGGAACTGCATTTGACTCCTGTAGAAGGCGTCAAATGTTGGGTCACCTATGCGACCGGTGCCGGGCCATTGCGTGTGCAACTTCGCCTGTGGCCATTGGTTGCCGTTGTGTGCCACATCGGTGAAGAGATCGGAGACAGAGTCTGGGGACCCAATGTACCCGATATTCCCCTGTCCAGGAAACCAGAAGGAGCGGCCACGTGCAGGCTGATCTGAGAGGTAGACTGTGTGACCTTTGGAGATGAAATATGATGCCCATCCTGGCCGTCCGTCCGGGGTGCTGAGGAAATTGGTGCCGGTCTGAGCTGCGCCCGCAATGAAGATGATAGGAAGCGGTGGATTCGCTGGAGCTGGATGAGGGGAAAGTTTCTCGACATAAATCTGCTCTACCATAGCCATTGATGTAGAATTGGCTTCATGATCCTATTTTTCTGTCTTAGATACACGTAAAACGAGTGGGAATCGAGACTTGCCGTGATGTTCGTGTACCGTCCGCCAACATAGAGAACCTCGCGCTTTGGAACAATGTCTATAAGCTGGGCGCTACTGATTTGCGCATTGCCTCCTGGAAACGCGACTTGAGTGAAATACGTGAGGCAAGTAAAGAGGCGGAGACTGGCCATGATGACCGATTCTTTGAGTTCTACAAAGATCATGAGAAGGACGGGTTTATAATGAGAGGGGAGTAAGAAAGAAAGTAGTGGCTCAGGCATGATGCGGACGACGGCGTGAATGAGCTCGTACTAGACCCTAATTTGGCATAGTTTGTTATTGAACGCGCTCTGTAAGGCTTATCATCATGTGACTTCCCGCAGCGCTCTACGTCATTTCTGCAGCTCCCGCGCTTCAGCCGTGTATTGCAAGCTTAATTGATAAGGTCAGGAATAACTCGGAAATTCGGAAAAGGAGATACCCATATGACGCTAGGAATTGGTTGAAAAGGACTTTCGGTCACAGCAAAGGCCGAACTGCGGTGCCAAACGTACCAGACCTGAAGTCTTGTTAGCCCAGCGAATAATCAGGCTTGCTGGCCTGGGTGGACCCTCGCACTTATTTGCCCGAAAGGGAATCGTGCCAGTCGACGTGAGCGACCCAGCTGGCAGGACTATGGATAATTACTGGAGTTGCCGCAATCCTAGCCGAAATCTTGTGGATGGAAGTGGAGCAGAGTTTCTCGGAATCAATTCTGGTCTCGAGATAGTACATACAGTCTCTAGAGACAAGTGTCTCAACGCGTGATGACTAACTGCTGTGCATTCCTTCTGTTAATCGAAATGGCCGTTAGTTGAAGCATAAAAGTAACCACCACTTCCCAACTGCCTCGCCTCCTAACTACCGTTCACTGCTACGCACAACGCTTCCTGTATAAACTCACTCGACTTCCTTTGGCATACTTTTATCGATCACAAAATTGTCCAAGTTGACTTCCCGTCCTCATAATGACGCCAGGTGCAACTTCTTCAAGCCCCGACTTCGTGCCCGTCGCCGATTGGCCGACTCTTGAAGAAATGGCAGCAGGGTTTCGGGAGCACCTAATGTCTACAACTGACAAGCTGTGTGGTAAATCCTTTCGCCATACTTTCGACAATGGCTGTCAGATATCTCACGAGTTTGCCCCTGACTTCCTCACATGGAAGATCCTCGAGGGAGAAGGCAAAGGTCTGACTGGCCAGGCACAATACGAAGCCTTCGAAGTGCGGCCCGACATTTTCTTTATCGATTTTCTCAAGCCTGACTACAACGAACTGGTCAGCTTGGTCGTCGACTTGAGCACTGGTCAGGCTATTGCTGGACTATCGGGCTTCCGCGACCAGGACGGAGAACGCAGGACTTATACCTCCTTCATGAATGCCCAGAGGTATGGGAACAATACCGTACAAATCTTCCAGCCGACCGAAGACCTGATCGGTAAACATATCCTTTATCGATACACCTCAAGGGACTCTTATGAGCACATCTACTTAAACAAAGGTACCTTTGTCTGGCACTGTCTCAGTGGAACCGAGAAGGGACTTGCAGATGCCGAGAAATGCAAGATGCTCAAGTTGCGAGATAGTCTCTACCTTTTATTCTGGACCGAGACTGTCATGCCTGTAGAGTCGGTTGTCGTTGTTGACCTGGAGAACATGCGCTCTACTGGGCGTTTCTACTGTTGGGACCCGAAGCCAATGCGAGCTGTTCATGTACGATTTGGCTCTTATGCGACTGTTCTGGCAGACACGGCACCGCTGGAGACTTTAAGACGGGTTTCGCAATTGAAGTTGTAGGGAAACACTTTTACTTCAGCACACGAGTGAGACTTAGTAGTCAGTCTAGATGTAGAAATCTAGCGATACGTCGTCCAAGAAAGCAATCAGTTCATCATAGTGTCCGCCATATACACCTGTCACTCGGATCGAGCAACAAGTTCCATATTTCAGTAGTAATCCTACGGCGTCTTCGTGATGATCACTCAAAGCAATAGCAAGTGGCGTTTTGCAGCTACTCTACACAAGATACCCACAGATAGAATCTACTTTAAACTGCCTAGGAAATTTATGCAGGGTTAGTTACCTGATACTGTTTACTAACGCATCCCTTTCACTACTCCATTCGTAAGCTTGAACGCATTCCCTAATCCCGTTGCGTTCAATCCGAGGCGATTCCTGGTACGCGTGCGTTTTACCAACACAATGTCATATTCGCCGCTATTCTCGTTACCGAACACTAACGGCGTTGAGTGCTTCTAAGAAAGACTTAGCAAGCTCATTAATGTACGTTGATCTTAGTCTGCTATTTTTTGCTACATAGTAGCTACTTGAAGATTTGATTTAAACTAGTGGGCTACTCTTGAACTAACATATACCTGAAAAGCAACCGGTTTTACAAACCAGCAGTTTCTCGTTACCCAGGGTATGTCATTTAAAAGTTGAAAGTCAAATTCATACAGTAGTCGAGGAATGAGTTTGCAGAGCTCTAATGTAGAGATATGTCTCCCAATGCATGTCCTTGATCCCAGACCAAACTAGAAACATATTAGCCGCTGGCATTATTCTATGTCGAAGGGGTAACTTACAGGCATCCAGTGCCGATTCATGTCGGACAAGAGCGTAGGATCTGTAGTGAGCCATCGTTCTGGCCTAAATTTATCGGCGTCTTTGCCGAATATGGCAGTGTTATGATGCTCGACCCAGCTGTTGATACCGACGATTGTCTGATGGGTGGCCAGTTAGATACATATTCTTGTTATGTGTCAAGGATTAACTTACTCCTGCTGGAAAGAAATTGCCGCTAATTTTGGCTCCTCCTTCTGGTACCTCTCTCTCCAACGGCAGACCAGTAGCCGGGTGCAGCCTGAGAGCTTCTTTAATAACCGCCTGTAGATAAGGCAACCCAAGACTTTCTTGAAAGCTAATGCGTTTCAGTTCTTGCGCTTTTTTCTTGGAGAAGAAATCATCGATCTCCTCTCTGAGCTTTCTTAACTGGTTTGGGTTACGCAGCAGGTGGTATAAGATGGCGCTAAGACTGATTGCAGTAGTATCGGAGCCTGCAACCATATTTGCTATACAGCCAGCAAGGATGTGATATTGTGTGAAGTTCGAAGGATCGCTTGACTTCTTGGCGAAGAATTTCGAGAGAAAGTCCATTGCACCGGCATGGTCATCGAGATCTTGTGTAGACAAGGCCTTGGGGTTGGTTTGATGCTCCGTTAAGCATTGTCTCGTGAATTCGACAATGTACTGTCGGCCTGTCCCACGCTTTCCGAGCCGATTCCTAATAGGCGCAAGATACTGGTGAAGGTGTGAGTACACCCCAACTTCAGTTGCGTAGTAGAGATGATTTTCGAGGTTCTTGATAATATCACCGATATCCTTTCCTTGGTCCAGAAATCCCAGTCGCTTAGAATACGTAATCATCCCAATTACATCAAAAGCGTAGCACTGGAACCAATGCCCCATATCGACTGGTTCAATAACCCCTCGTGGACCACTCATCTCCATCAACCTCTGTAAAAACACATCTGCGCACTCATCCACATATCCTTCGTAGTGTAATAGGGAAGACATGCTGTACATGTTTTGGTAGAGACGTCGGTTTGTGCCATGACGCTTCCCATCTCGGTCTGAGAAGAGCGACCAGTTGTGGGGATTTGGGTCCCCCCAGGTATCATACCAGGATGACTTGACGAATGCAGATCCGTGGCCGTATATGACTTTGGCGGCGAGGGGGTCGCATATGCTGTATCTATTCGGACCGTAACGCACGATTGGTCCTTGTATAACATTTAGCCTTGGTTAGAAAGAAACGAGAGAGCAGATGGGTGATGCAACAAGCGCTTGAGGCATTCTTACCGTGTTTCTGGTGAAGTGCGATATTATCCTGCTCAAAATGACCCCTGCTAATACGCCACACGTACCAGAGGTCAGTAAATCGTGCCAGCCAAGGCCCAGGGACTGATGCTAATGGGGAAACCAAGATCTGATAGATCTTGAACAGGGAATGAGCCGCGATTAGAAGAGCAGGGATGCCGAGGAGAAGATAGAAATGCATGGTGTTGGATGCAAAGGGGTTCTCTGCTATCTCACGAACAAAGACTCCAGATTCTGCCAGGGCCTGACTCGTCGCTGAGGGTATTGAAATATGATCAAAATCAACTGCTCAGGCGGCTCAGCTGATCCTTAGCCTCGCAGCCGACATAAGCCGTTCATCTCAACGAACGAATCGAATCATCATCTCGCGTTTTAGCTAAAGACTTAAGGTGCTGTCGATGGGCCGCCTACCACGCGGCGGCATGCCACACCTCGAGAGGCTGGTTACGTCCAGCGGAAAGCTCGGCCGTAAACCCGGCAGGGAATGCTCACAGGTCTTGACCAAGATTGAAGCCACGGGATAACTCAAAGAAGGCGGTTTCTTCTCCGCGACACGCGCACGTCCACTATGGCATTGTTCCGGGTCTTCTATCTAGAATAGACGAGCGGTCGCATGAACAGAAGAAAGGACCATCGTACTGAACGAACGAAGGGGTATTGTTGGAGCGGGCTGCTTCCAAGTCTGCGACTTACGGAGACCTCGGCCGAGTGTCCGGTTGGTCAGACTCGCAACGTGCGAGACGTTGCCTAGTGGAAAGGACCCAGGGTTGAAGTTATACTTAAACCGCTAATGTTTTAGACAGGGCGCTACTGAAATCAGGATTAGAACACCCAACATAGCCAAAGTGATTGAGTACATAAAACCAGCCCACCATGCAGAGCACTCTTCCAGCATCTTGGTATCGTGAGCCAGGCTTTTATCAGCTTGAACGACGAGCCATTTTCAGCAAATCGTGGATTCTGGTATCACACTCCCATCAATTTAATGAAGTTGGAAAATATGCCCGTTATGAGATAGCTGGGTATCCCTTCTTCATCATCAAGGACCGAGCTGGTAACATCAATGCTTTTCTCAATGTTTGTCGTCACAGAGCCTTTCCGATCGTCCACAAAGATGAAGGCAAAGCATCAGCCTTGTCGTGCAAGTATCACGGTACGGGCCCACACGCAATCCTTAACCACGGAACCCCGGCTGATCTTGATCAGGCTGGTCCTACGGCATGAATGGAAACCTCGCCAAAGCTCCTCGATTTGACCAAGTGGACGGCTTCAATAAAGACGACTACAAGCTGTATAAGGTACACACTCACATTGACAGCCTTGGCTTTATCTTTATCAATCTAGACGCAGCCAAGGAGCCAACCTTGAGCTGGGAGGAACAGTTTGGCGGCGTCGACAAGCAGCCCCGACTTGACAATTATGACTTAAGCGACTACGAATACGATCATACTTGGTCGATGGAGGGAAAGTTCAATTGGAAGACCTTGATCGAGAACTACAACGAGGTTTGCGACACCCAACCTCATTCACACAAGATACTGACAATTGCACTCAGTGTTACCATTGCCCTACTGCACACCCGGGTCTCGCACCATTCTTCCGTAACAACAAGAAGATGGTGTACGGTTGCCAGAAGGACTGGATCGAACATCGAGGTGCGAAAGGCGAAGAACGAGGGAGCTCGGTCTGCCCAACATACATGTTCCCGAATGCTTCAGTTACTCTGACGTGAGTTTCAATTGACCTTGACGGGAATCAAGTTGACATATTCCAAGCCCCGTCTTCTTCTACATGATGTCGATTGTTCCCACTTCGGCAACCACTAGCTTGATGCGCTACGAAGTGTACCGTTCCAAGTCAGCAACTCCAGAGCAGGTCAAGGAAAAGATCGACTTCTTCGCTCAGGTCGAGGCAGAGGATAAGTGGCTCTCAAACGGATCTCAAGCCAATTTCAATAGTGACACTTACACTACTGGTCCTTTTCATCCCGAGGTTGAAGAGGCAGTTACCTATGTCACGCAGTTGGTCAAGAAGCTGTTACACGGCCATGTGGATGAGGAGAAGAAACGGGGTCAAGAGTGGTGGCCTGCGAGGAGGGCCCCAATTCAGAACTCCTCTGAAGAGGATGAGGCGTTCTGTCGTGGTGTTTGCGGAAACTCGGTGCTCAGTGAGAACAGAGCTCTTGAAGGGTTGTCCTGGTGATTTGGGAACTGGAATGTAGATCTAAGTAGCTCGTTCGTTAGATTGATTGGAATGCTTTGCTCTATATTCCCCACTCTATTCTTGACTGTGATTGCTTCTAAAATTTTCTTCCGTACAATCAAGAACATTTGACCTGGCTCTGCTCACTCTTGTTGATCGCGAACGGTTGGCTGGTCTCTTGGCTCCGCCCGGACGGAGGATTTATGCCAGAGCCAGAGTGGGCAAGCCGACGGCGAATACAATGTGGCAACATGAATGACCATGTTTTTTCTGGTTACCACAAGTCTCAAGGTAAAGCCGCTGACATAAATATGAGTTGCCTAGGTACCAAGCGCGTGGAACATTCAGATCAGATGAACGTAAAAAACAAACGGCAGAATGTTATATTCAACAGCAGTACCGCCTCAAATATCACCCTCCATCATGAGCCGAGAGTACAACTTTTAGTAACCCTCAATGCGCAGTCTGTATTTGTGTACTGTGGAGGCGCCTATTTAGCGCTTCTGCTCTTCACGAAGTGAGGACCAACACTCCACCACCTGACACATTATCATCTCACCTCTGCATGGACGATTGGCATGTCAAGGGAAACTGACTGGGCGCTCTCGAAAGTTACCTTTGTCTCTGCGTCGTAGATCCGCAGATCTGATCGAGCGTCCTCAGCTCCTTGACTGACCAAATTTGCAATGGTCTCAGATCTGGGTACGAACCGCACCTTGAACGGCAAAGGACGGTTCACTTGGGTGACGGTGTACGCATCCGGGTCTAGAGTAACCTCATTTCCCTGTTGGTAACGGTCAACAAGCGCTCTAATATGGTCAACGGCTCCAAGACTCACCTGGTCATCCAGTCCTGGGCGAATATGGAAGGCCCACAGCAATGATACAACGGTAAAGTACAGGCTCTGCTGAGCTAACGCTTCCCCACTGCATACTCTACGCCCCCAGCCAAACGTATTGTGGCCCCTCTTGTTTGGGTAAGCTGGCCTGTCGAAACCATCCAAGAACCGTTCGGGCCAGAATATTTGAGGCTGGGGATACTCTCGTGGGTTGCGTGAGATGGCATAGAGATTGCCAATAATGGATGTTCCTTTGGGGAAGAGGAGCCCTTTGTATATATCATCCTGCGTTGGAGCGTGAGGAGGACCTCCGAGAGCAAAGGCAGGCCGCCATCTCAGCGTCTCATTAATAATGGCAGCCAAATATGGGAGATTCTCTTCGTCAGACCAATCAGGATAACGATCCTGGCCGATGACACGGTCGATTTCCTCCTGCGCTTTGTTCTGGATGTCTTGATTCAGACACATGGCCAAGACAAATGTCAACATAGTACTGGTACTAGTATCAACTCCGGCACCGATAAAATTGCCAGTCAGGTTGGATATTTCCACCTTGCTGAGACCATGCTCCTCCTTTTCTTTCAGAAGGCGTTTCGCAAAGTTATCCTGTCCTGCTTCAGCCCCCTCAACTGACAGGGAGTAAAAGTACTTATTTGATGTATCGGCAAGCTTCCTCAGCTGTTTTGGAAGCGGATTGAGCCATGAAGGCATTGATGCAAGAATGGGAATAGCTTCAGTATACGTCTTTCCCGGAAACCCGAGATTGGCGCTTCCAACGAATGCCTGGGCTACCTTGAGGACATTGTCGGTTTCACTGCCGATTCGACGACCCCAGGCGATAACAGAAACGATGGAGACGGTAAATCGCAAAGCACTCTGGACGAATCTGTCGGGGTCCTTTAGGCACTCGTTGATCATAATCTTGGCTTCGTTTGCTTGGACGGGCCGGTATGTCTGGACGACCTGGGCGTTGGCAGCAGAATGCTAGCTACGCATGAGTATTAATTTGCATGTGTTTGACGGGTTGAGGACTTACTGTGAGTCGACGATGGAGTCTCCACTGCTCTCCATACGCCAATCCTGCTTGGTTGAACTTGTTAAGTCCGAATATCTTGCCTGTCAATGTCTTGACTGCTCTGGACGAGTAAATATTCGCTCGCTTATCACACAAGTCGGACATGGACCAGGCATCATTGCAGATTATGACAGGTGTATGTCCATCCCAGATGGTGATGATTGGACTTTGGTACTTGAACGACCACTCTTCGAACTTCTTCCATTGTTTAGAACTAGGAATGTGGAAAATGTTGCCAAAGAGAGGAAGAGGCAAGGGGCCCGGTGCCATACGCTGTCTAAGACGTAAGACGCGGATGTAATCAAGGAAGACCCATATGACTCCGCCAACCACAATGGCCATGGCCATGAGCATGGGCAAGGCGAGGAGTGACATGGTCGATTACTGTTTGCTTTCTCAAGGGAGATGGTGGGGGACAAAAAGGAGGAAAAATGCAGCTTGTGCCAGCGATACTGCCACAGTCGGTAAACGCAAGTATTATACGGCAAGCTACCAGAGCTAATCTTGGTATGTAGCTACAGTATGTATAAATATAGTCGAATTTATAGAGGGGCATGTATGAATACGTGGAGGTTTTCTTATCCATGCCAATGTCGCCTTGGTGCTCGTGCAGTGTAATCGGAAACCATGACCGTAAGATTGGTCAAGGTTGCCAGTAGGGAAGTCCAGTGGAACATGAGGAGCGGGAGTGGCCTTCGGGAAATGTCATGATTGGCGTATCGCGGTTCGGGCTTGAAGGCTTCTCACACCAAGTCCCCGCCGGCCGAAGACCCGTACTCGGCTCTACTTTAGCAAAGTTACGTCAGTCTGCCTGATCAGCAAGCCCGCTAGGGTCTAAAACAAAAATAGGCACCGGGGAGAGGGGTCATAGCTGCTTAGAGACACAACGCTGTGCCGAGAGCAATTCGTGGAGCAAACATCTTGATAGCTACCTACTCAAAGCTCTAGACTACCTAGGTACGTATTTTATAGAAATTGTAATAGCCCTAGCCTTACAAATAGCCCACGCAATGCTCACATCGGATTTGAAATAAACTGTCCCCGATTCGAAATCCTGTCAGAAGTGACCGACTACGCCTCCTTCTTATTGAGGTGCTTCTTGGGCACCGGGAGCGTGGCATAGTTCGACATCGCATCTAAGTGTTCCTTGGGCGAGATGGGCTTTCCTTCTTGCACATAGGTGCCTAGTAGCTTGAAATAGTTGATGTAGTAAGCCGGAGTGTACGTGTTGAAAAACTTGGCCTCCTCGTTGGTTGGGTTGCTGAAAGTGTGCGGCGCCCGCGTAGGTACCGTTACGTAGTCGCCTTCTTTGGCGTCGATGACGTCCTCGGTGCCGTCTGCCTTTGGGAGGTGATAGCGGATAGTGCCCTTGGTTGTCAGAAATGTCTCATCGTGCATCTCGTGCCAGTGGGCCGGTGGACCCATGAGGCCGGGTGGGAGAGTGAACTCGGCTGCACCGATGCGATTGTCTTTGACCGGGAAGATCCAAGTCAGCGTCCATTTCATGACTTAATTGGTGGTCAAGTCACGCTTGACTGGTACTCACCTGTGCGAGAGCCATCTTCCAGCACGCGGCAAGTGATGACGCCTAGCTTGATGATGTCGCCGGCTTTAGCTGGCACGAAGTTTACCGGGATACCGTCAGTGGGGATGTCGCGACCGGGGCCGAGCTCAACGTCGTCATCAAGAGGCTCCATGGTTAAAAAGAACGGTGGAGGTTTTAACTCTGGGTGGGCAAGGCAGTTGTGAAGACGCTGAGGCAATAGATGGCTGCGAGATTCAGCTGTCTTCGGGAGCTGGAGGACGACGGCGAAATGTCTGGTCTTTTGAGGTTGATCTACAGCTGGGGCAAACCAAGATACTCGTTACAGACATGGGCGCTGGCTGATGCCACTAAGCTTTGAGTGGCAACAAAAGGCCGAATCTAGACCCGCATCCTCCGTGGGCAAAACATGAACCCCGGGTGTGGCCACCTCGGCCGGTGTTTTTCGCCAGGCCGATGCCCGAATCCCCGCACCGACATCTAGCAGTCGCAACTTGTCCATTCTTTGACCCGCTTACGGATATTGTTGATAGACCAGGATCCGTAGATATGTATGTATCCCTTGCATCTTTGTCCACATGAAGACGCAAGAGAAAGCGAGTTCCGTGTACTTACGCAAGCATACATCTCATCATGTACTATGAACCTGGCAAAAGCACTCACAACCTCCCACATGATCCTTTCAAGGCATGTGTTGTCCCTCGTCCCATTGGCTGGATCTCGACTATATCCGCCGCGGACCCAAACACGCACAACATAGCCCCTTACTCTCAATTCAACAACCTCACCTTTGATCCTCCATACGTAATGTTCTCGGCAAATCAGAAACCCGATCAGCAGCGCAAAGATACGGTGCTTAATGCCGAGACGACGGGCAAATTCTGTTGGAACCTGGCCACATGGGACCTACGTGAGGCAGTCAACATCTCTGCCCAACAGGTTGATTATGGAGTCGACGAGTTTGAACGCGCCGGCCTTGAGAAGGAGTATAGCCTTGCGTTGCCTGGCGAGCCAGTTCCGATGGTCAAGGACAGTCCTGTCAAGTTTGAGTGCGTTTACCATACCACTCTGCGTCTGCCTGCAAATCCACCCATGGGGACAGTAGATGTTGTCATCGGGAAAGTTATTGCTGTGCATATCCGAGATGACGTCTTGACGGATGGGAGGTTAGACGTTGCCAAGACGCAGCCCATTGCCCGCTGTGGATACTTCCAATACGCAGTGGTCAGGGAGACTTTTGAAATGATTATCCCGGGAATGGATGAGGCAACACATGCAGGACTCGAAGGTAGCAGCGCAATCCACGGCAAGATACAAAATGTACGGCTTTAAGGTTGGTCTGTCGAGAGCATCTTGGACGTTGAGGGCAGCAAGGTAATGGAGATTATTGTAGCAGCCATCAAGTTTAGTGATAAATATGCAAATTATCCTAAAGGTTGGACGGAGAAACCCTGCATGATTCATTTTGTTGTATTCTAGATGCATCTTGAAGGATACTGTGTTTATAAACCAGCCTCTATGTACAGCAAGGAGACAAAGGATGTTAACAGTCGACACAAAATTCTGAGTAGATTACGATTGTGACGATGGCGTATTATACTGTTAGAATAGTTTGATTATAAAAAGATACCATGAATACAAGAATACCTTTATTCCTTTGAGGATATATTATCATCTTCTTAGACCAAATTCGCTTTGATTAATAGAAGATGAAGCCAATGTGGCTAAGTACATAACATAAGGCGTAAAACATGCATTATGCTAGAAGCGACGACCGTATTGGTATTTATTATCCACCGACTATACTTTGGCCCAGCTTCCAACGCAGAGTATTTCAAAATATGTCGTCAAAGAGGTAGAAATTCTGCATTTCAAGATCATCTGAAAACTCCCCATCGATCATCATGAGGTCTTGACCAGACATCGGGTCGACAATGTTCTGAACCGTGAAATCAGGCATTGGATTTTCGTACGCCGAAACCCATGGATTCTGTATTGGGGCGTCATGTTGTAGCTCTAATGAAGAGTCGCCCGCGATGGAAATCTCAGAACCGGAAGGGCCTGACGGACCTGCTGCTGCCGCCGTGGTGGTATGTTGCTGCTGTTGTGGCTGGGAGGGCTCTTGTGGTTGTGCGATTTGGCTCGCTAGGGTCGGTGCCGAGGAATCTTGTATAGCAGCCACGGACGAAGAGTGTGAACCCAATGGGACCCTGAAAGAAGCCTGACGTAGATCAGCAGCACTTCGTGAGCCCTTTCTAGCTCTTTTGCTCAAAGCTTCTCGTCTTGCCGAGCGCGCCTTGTCCATCAATCTGATGATCAACTTCCACTGTCGGGGTTTCCTCCCATTCAGCAGTGAAGGTGGATGCTCCCATCGCAGAGTAACGGCCTTTTCTACAGCTTCCCACGCCCTGCGAGCGCTCTTGCACAGGGGATCCATCTGTAGCCAAACCAGCACGAGTGAAAACGGGTGCCATTGAGTATAGGAACTGAAAAGCCAGAGGTATGGGCGAGTCCGAGGATCGGTCCGTAGCTTATAGTTAAGTTCTATGACTTCAACCGCCACAGCGAACAGTCTCTCTCGGGCATCCTCTGTTACGGCGGCGCCATGGAGTGGTTTGCACCCATGCAATCTGACCTTGTGGAAGAGCATGCGGGTGAGAATGACGGTGACCTAAGCGTGATGTCAGTTACTATAATCTTGGCGGTGTATCTGACAAGGCTTATGGACTCGCCAAGAGTTGGAGAGGTAGACTCACCCATTGAAATGCACTTGAAGGAGAGCTGTCTCTAAGAAACCTGTCAGAGAAACCCGCCTCGCAATCATCTATCCAATCAGCTCGTTCCTGGAGCGTGAGCTCGGCATAGCTTTTTCCTGTATTTCCACAGAGCCGCCTTGAATCGGCTATGCAGCGATACATGCTGGTAATTTGACACCGAGCTAGAGTGAAAGTCATCTCTGTAAGACCTTTACGCTCGGCAGGATACTCTGTCATGATAGGGTACAACTGTGCGTCGTCCAGGTTTAGAGGAGGATGAGTATCAAAACTACCCATTTCCAGCCTAAGCCAGGTCAGACACTGATCTCGTAACACTGCCTTACTCTTGGGTACTCACAAGTTGTACTCGCCAGAATAATCCTCCGCAGATGGAGCTTCTATGATGGCTAGCTGCCACCATAATCTTCTGCGCATGTCGGCCTCGAATTTGGACAATCCCAAAAAGCTGTCCTCTCGATGAAGTCCGAAATTCTGGGCCAACCGAACAGCGAGACCTGTTAGTTTCCAAGACAATCGCGGATCGTGGTGCCGGAGAAACACTAGATACAATACCAAGGCCTGCAGAGGTCGAATGTCCCCAGTGTGGATAAGGTCAGCACTTGCAAACATCTTCTCCAGCTCCTCACGCATGCGAGATAACACTTGTGCCTGGCTGTTTGCAAACATGAGAATACATTCTTCCTCGCTTAAACTGGTAACTGCGCCGTAGTATACTGCCAGAACGATACATTGAATACCGTCGACAGAGCTCAGCAGTTGTGTTTGCAACACGGCTTGCTCCAGCGATGGGAGATGTAGCAGCTTGGTCAGCGGCTCGACCCTCTCTTTGTAAATGACCCAAAGACTCATTCTATGGGAAATTAGAGTCTGTAGAACCTTCTCTTTGGGTTGCTGAGAGTGAATAGTCGAGCGTGGATTCTCCGCTGAGCCCAGGTTGTCCTGGTTCCGCGGGTCATCATCGCAGTCATCCTCTGACAAGGAGCCACTACTTATCTTGCTGCTGTCAGTTACAATCCATAATCCTTTTTATCAGTCTTCACTCACCTCTGTACTTCCATCATCCCAGAACCAGCGCCTCACGTATGTATCTCTCCCATGATCACGCACAATCTTCCCAGGACTTTCCGTCTGGCTTGAGGACACACTCGGAGCCTTGGTGCTCGCCTCTGTGACCTGTGGTACTGGCCTCGGACCGGAGTTCTCAACACCTGCTTTATAATTGCCGTCGGAATGTTCGACACCAGTTGTGGCTGCCGTGTCATCTCGCCGAGACTCGTGTCTCGGGGCTGGTGTAATGTCGTGGTTGTCGCTCACAGCGGGATGCTCAGTCGGCAAGACACCATCGGGTCTATCTGATCTCAGTGGCTCGAGGGTATTAACGGCCTTTTCAAGACGATGGAGCATCTCAACTAGCTCCGGACTCATTCCGACCTGGTTTCGATTGGCACCCACGCCCGCGAAGATGCATTCATTTCCAGCCTTGACGCAACTGGTGCAAGGCTTTTGCTTGTCGCATTTCACCTTTCGCTTACTGCACATAAGGCATGAGCGTCGTTTTCGACCGGCATTGCTTGTCTGCGTTATAGTGGCAGTCGCTGCCGTGGTCGATTGCTCCGGAGCGCTTTCGTTTACCATACTGACACAATCAAGAGTACCTGTGGCCACTGGTGAATTCGGGTTTGAGTGAAGAATGGCAAAGCGGAACCAATCAATACAAACTTGGGACACAGAAAAGTCTTGCCGGGCACTAACCGAGAGATTTCCCCTCGTTGTTCTGGGTAGAGAAGGTCAACCAACCAAGCGACCGGGCCATCGGCCGAGACGGCCGAAAGGGCTTCTTGACCAAACTAGAGCCATATGACACCCGGAAAAGTGGACTGCTGGCAAGGAGAACAGAAGGAAAAAGAAAGAGAAGGTGGGTAATGAAAGAGGAAATTGAAATAGACGTCCTTATCCAAACCGGGTATTTGGACAATGGCAACGACTAGACGGGCGAACGTCAACGTTGATCCAGCTGAGGACCATTGCTTGATAGAGGACCTTTTTGCTGCAGAAATCTTACAAACCATTCAAAGCTACCGATATGAAGTTAGACTGCGAAGCAACTTTAACCGCCCTAACTGAGGACACATCGTCGGGTCTTCCAGGTGTGGTTCTTGCCGCATTCAACAAAGACGGCAAGTCTACCAGAAACAGGGCTGGGAGTTGGAATTGAAACTGATATAGAAATTTAGGCACACTCTATAGCGCATCGAAGGGCCAGTTGAAGAGTAGCGGGAGCGACCCAATTACCTCGGACAATACATGGTGTGGCTTCTCTTGCACGAAACTTCTCACGACCATCAGTGTTCTACAATGCGTTGAAAGAGGCCTGATTTCACTTGACGACCCGGTTGAGAACGTGTTACCCGAATTGGAAAACCCTCAGATCATCAAAGCAGAACCGGACGGATCATTCAAACTCACGCCGGCCAGGAATAAAATCACTCTGCGCCATTTGGTAACTCACACAAGCGGCTTGTCTTACGATGCTATGCACCCGGTGCTCGTGGCATGGAGGGAATCAAGAGGCGAACAACCGTTAGTCATGAGCGGCAAGGTCTCGGAGGCCTTTTCTCTTCCTCTTCTCTTTGAACCTGGGAGTAGTTGGGTCTACGGAGCAGGGCTAGACTGGGCCGGCGTACTGGTTCAGAGAATAAACGGCACATCGCTGGAAGATTATATGCAAAACAACTTGTTTGCGCCTCTTGGGTTGAAGAGTTCAACATTACGTCCATCTACACGGCCGGATGTTTCGGCGAACCTGACCCAAATGTGGTATCGGACGGAGGAGGGACATCTGACTCCGATTTCTTCGCCGTATCCGCTAGATGCGAGGGATGACAGCGGCGGCATGGGACTGGTCACATCGACGTCGGACTTTGTCAAGATTCTACAGGATCTTCTAAAGGAACAGCCTGTGCTTTTGGCGCCAGACTCCATCTCGCAAATGTTCACGGCCCAGTTCGAGTTGGGAACACCCCAATACGAGGGACTGATGAAACAAGAGGTATATCCCCGATTCGCTTCTAAGCAATCTTTGGTCCAACTTTTCACAACCGCCAATAGTCTTTGCACAAGCAACTCACTGGAGATAATACCGGCCACCCCGAAGTATCTTTTGGGCTTGGAGGGCTGGTAGTCCAAAGTGAGGTGCCCAATCTTCCCGCTGGAACGCTTACCTGGAACGGAATGCCTAACATTGGATGGTTTGTTCATCGAGATGAAGGACTCGGGGCCATATATATCAGCCAAGTTCTTCCTGCAGGAGACACCAAGAACGTCGAGCTGCTCGGTAAGTTCTGGAAGGAGATTTGGGAACAACACAGGGGAGGGTAGAGGGGGCAGGCAATAATGGTGGACATGAATTTCTGCTCTAATAAAGCTAGACCGAGATATAGTAAAATGCTGATCACTCTAGCTCTTGTCAAGTCACCCCAACTCTTCGTTTGCAGCCCACACTATCCCCTCCTCCTGACTTTGTTCCCGGTGCATCACACTGGGCCTCGCTTTGGGCGGAAGAATGGATGGACCTGTGCATTTTCAATATCCCAAACCCTCTCTCGGACCAGAGGATCATCTCGAAGTCGAGCCAAGACGTCCTCACGCGACGTAGCAAATACGAGCATGCCACTCCCTGTTATATGCGGCGGTTGACCGGGGATTACTCGGTCTTTCAATGTGGCTCCTGCACGGATATAGTATTAGCCATAAATTACTTTGGCTCTACTTTAGGGTTCCATGTTACCTCCAAAGACCCAGAAATCCTGAGGGTCCGATTTCATCCGTTGAACGTGTTGACTGGCAGGCGGTTAGCCTTCGGACTGAACTCGATCCAACCGGCGCGAGATGGGTATGGCGACGCGGATACTGACGGGAAAACAGTAGCTCTCCTCTCTTGGGCATCTGGCAAGTCCGGGACGTATATGAGCCACTCGGACTTTTCTGTGTCGGAAGTCGACGGCGACATGCTGAGCAAGGGCTTGTCGTGGTAGAAAGGTTGATCAAATATAGACTGTATGTATATGCGTGTATATCGGTGGACCAGCTGGGAAACACGGACGGCACATCAACTTTATCATGTCCTTTGACGCGGTCGGTCTGCTTCGCTGGCTTTGAGCACGACAAGCATAACCGAGAGTCCGAAGGTGGATTAACTCCGGACCCCGGACCCCGGGACCCCGGGACCCCGGCCGAGCATGGGTCCGGAAACGCGTTGCCGATCTACCGGGCTATCCTTTCCATTCGTGGTTAGCCTGACCCTCCCCGCTTTCTCAGCTAAGTATGCATAAGCTGTCTTTATTCTTAGATTCTGCCACCGGGAGACAGTCCCTTTAATAATTGACGCTCCCTCTGTGGTCCGTACTGCGCTTACGCAAGTGTAGAGAAGTGCATGTATATGGCCCTTTGCAAAAGGGGAACCGCTCTCCACTTGGTCCACTATACTGTCCATCTATTAGTAGCATTTAATGATGCAGAACCCGCGAGTTACTTGCAACGTCATGTCTGCTTGCACGATAGCTGTGGTAGGTATACCTCGGTTCTGTAGATAGGTAGACTCGCGACCCCTTTCTTATCTTGACCTAGGGGGCTAATTCGTAGCCTCTTGATTTGCCTGTGCTATTGCGCTACCCCGCACGTTGTGTCTCGTGTCCCTCTACCTTGCACATCCTTGGTCTGTTGTCGTCGGTTATCTCCTTCTTATCATCTCCCCCCCCTTCGGTGTGTCTCATCAGCCCGCTTGTTATCATCCATTGACGGAGAACTCGTCCTCTCATCGCATCGCATGTAACAGCGACTTCTACCTCGTTTGTCCCAAAAGCCTTGTCTCCGATATTGGATCGCCTACCGGCACCGTCAGTCCTCCCATTGAGTGCCGGCTTTGCGACCCGGCAATGGCAGACAGCGACACCATCGTCTCGGCCTGGAACCAAGACCGACCGCAGACACAACCTCCGACGAATCCTCCCTCTCGCCGGGTTTGCGCCGCGTGTCGCCGTCGCAAAGTTGGGTGCGACAAAAGACAGCCGTGTCAGCACTGCAAAAAGTCTGCGACCGAGTGTGTCTACCCCCCGGACAACAACCCGGACCTTCACCTTATTCGAGATACGCAGCTCTTGGAGCAGCTTCACCGACTGGAACCCATGTTCAAAACTCTGGCCGACTGCATGGAGCAGGGCACACTGCCTGGCTCTATTGGAGCTTCTCTGTCATCCAGCCGACCCAACCCAAGCAACAAGCAACCATCACCGACGCCTCCAACACCTCCTCAATCTGTCGCCTCCGCAAGCACGAGCACGGGAAATCGCCTAGGCAACCGAGTCTCTACGTCTCAACAGACTCCAAGCCCACAATCGTTGCTGCAAGAGACCGACTCGACACAACCCAACCCGGGCGCTACCAGTCAAGAAGCCTCAGGCCTGGCTTGGTCGCCGTATGGCACCTCTGCGGGCAAACTGGTGATGGATGACGGTCGGCAGAGATATGTTAGCGGTACATTCTGGGAGGCTCTGCACCACGAGGTGAGTCTGTATGTATGGCTTGGTTGTGCTTGCTGACGCGTCCCGTGGACCCAGAATGACCCCGACGAGGCCATGCTGAGCGACGACGCATCAGACCTCGATGAAGACCCATCTTCAGGATCCGGGTCCTTGCAGTACGCCCTCATCTTCAACAGCTGTGGTCAGGGAGCCAATTCAGAATCCCTGCACCCGCCTCGGCATCAGAGGCTCAGAGCGTGGCAGCTATTCAAAGCAAATGTCCATCCAGTCGCGACAGTCTTGCACATACCATCAGTCGAGCCCATGGTCCTTGAGGCCATGCAGAACCTACGGGACCTGGCACCAAATTTAGAGGCTCTACTGTTCGTCGTCTACTTTGGCGCTGCCAACAGTCTCTCGGCAGATGACTGCCAACTTCAGTTCCTATCCCCGCAGTCTACGTTGCTGGCCAAGTTTCGGCGCGGTGCAGACAGTGCCCTTGCTCGCTCAAGACTAATGGAAACCGACGACCTGCTCACGCTACAGGTATTTGTGGTTTATCTAGTACTGTTACGGTCTCGTGACCCAACCTATTCTTGGAACATGACAGGTCTGGCCGTCCGGCTCGCGCAAGCCCTCGGCGTGCACCGAGATGGAAGCACCCTCAATCTGAGCCCTTTCGACACCGAGATGCGTCGCCGCTTGTGGTGGGGGATCTGCATCCTTGATACGCCTGCTTCGGAGGATTATTCATGCTCCACCGGCCTGTAAGTTGTGGGCCCTTGTCAGTGAGCTAGACTAACTGGCGTCGATAGTCTGGAGCTCAGTAGCTTTGATTCCAAACCTCCACTCAACGTAGATGACGCAGATCTTTACGCGGGCATGACAGAGTATCCCAGCGAGTCTCAAGCCATGACAGACATGTCCTTCACTGCTGCTAGGTGCTGGGCATCCAACATCTGGCGGACCATGATTGACACGCGGAGAGTGGATCCGAGTACCGGCAAAAGCTTCAAGTCCATGGCTATCGCCGAGAAGCAATTATGGGTTGATAACCAACGTCAGCAGATCATGAGTCGTTTCTCTGGAGACAAGAACTCTCGTGAGCCGCTTCATTGTGTAAGCCAGCCTTGCGTTTAATCTTGAGACGTCCGTTCTAACAGCTCTAGTTGGTCACTTCCTTTATAGGCACCATAATCTCGAACCTCCGCCTCATGGTGCTCAGCCCACTCACGCCAGGAGGTTCCCTGACCGAGGACCAGAGAAGACGCGTCTTTCAAGATGCAATAGATTGTATGACGCACTCTTACCGTCTCCGCACGGATCCCATGCTAGCACACTGGTCATGGTTGAGTAAATGCTATAATGAGTGGCATGCATTCGCAGTTATTCTCGCAGAGCTATCCAGCAGGCCGCTGATAAAGGACGCGGACAAGGCGTGGAGGGTGGTGGAACAGAGTGCAGTCTTGAGATGGGACTCATCGACGAAACATCGGCGAGTGCATCAGTGGCGTTCGGTTATGAACAGCATTGACAAGGCTAGAAGGAGGAGGAGGAAGGAATTGGAGCGAAGAAAGTCAGCATCATCTGTTCAGTCTTCTACGCGTTCGAGAGGCCAAACCGCGCAGGGAGGGTTTTGGCCGGGACCGAGTGTGGTGGATGCACAGACCCATCAAGCAGAGGTTGCCATGCTTCCGGAGCAGGACGTTCAAGGAAGCATGTATCAGGTAGACAAGACTATGGGGCCGTTCTTGGGCGCAGATGATATTTGCAACTTTTCTGGCGATGACGGTCAGCTGTATTTTGTCTAAAGAGATCTAAGCCCAGCACCCAGTGCAGTCCTTTTGCGGCATACATCAACATATTGAATGGTAGAATCATAATATCCTCGTCTTGAGCATCTCCTCTAATTCCTCCTGGGTCATCTCTACAATACTCAGCAGCTCGTTATCACTGTTGTAGCTCGCGGCAAATCCCGGTGCAAACGTCCCCCTTGTCGCAAAAGCACCAAAGGCCTTGAGACTGAATTTCCCGGATGCTAGCTCTTGCTCTGCTTCTTTGACAAGGTTGCCGGTATCGACCGAAACAGGTACCCACTGGTGTGCCGAGTCGAGTTTCTGTAAAGTGCCGAGCAACTCACGCGGTGTAGTCGACAGGTCACTAACCCGCACGGCTCTGTTTTTGGTTTCTTCAAAGTTGTGCAAGGTCGCTACCACGGCTCGGGCAACAGTCGAGATGGTCGTTGCAGAGAAGGGAGTCTCTCCCCCGTCGTAAAGATTGATCGTCCGAGCGGCGAAATCTCCGAATACACCCAACGCTAGTCCATGGTCGAATAGGAGACTGTTATATACATACGTGTAACTGAGATTGGTCTCCATGGCCAAAGTCTCAAGATAGTCTTCGATCTGCACCTTGGTGCGATATGTGGGAAACGCACGAATCTTGGGACTCTTCAGATCGGCTCCAAATTCAGATGGTAGGAAGCGCTTCACCCCCGAGGCTACTGCGGCGTCGATGAGTTTGAACTGGCACTCCAGCCCAGTCTTCTTGCCCAGTGTGGAAACAACGGCATTTACTCCCTGCAGTGCGGCCTGGAGTGACTCGGGCGATTCGTAGTCTACTGCCACGACCTTGGCTCGTGTAGGATAGTCAGGTGTGCTTCCACCGCGAGATAAGACTATCACGTCGAAGCTCCCATCATCGAGTAGGGCATCTAGGACACGTCGTCCTAGGAGTCCGCCGGCCTAGCCAAGAGCAAACTTTGTTAGTTGTTGTAGAACTAAGAGACAGAGGGGGGAAATCCATCTACCCCAGCCAAGGCGACAGTTCTAATGGCAACATGGTTTGAGGACATCTTGTGCTGCAATCGGTTGACAGGTGAAGCTAGACTTGTTGTCTTGGTGGACGGAATGTGCAAATCAATGAGCAGCAGCATGTAGAGAGGTACAAAGATGTAGATATAAATTGCTCACACACAGTATCCCCGTCATCTACATTATCCATGTCGGCTTATTTCTCTTCGGTGTCCAACCCCGGACCCCGGATGACGTTACTTGCCCTCACCCGCAAAAGCTGCTCGGCATTCTTGTACGCAATCCTCTCAAGCTCCTCGTCGGTAACCAGCCCACTCCCCTGCAACTCTCTAATCCAACTCAACCCGTTCTCGTTCTTCTCAAACGGATAGTCCACACTGTATAGCACACGCTCTACACGTGTATTCTTCAGAATGCACGCCATCGGAGCTAAACCCCAGACCCCGCTCGTAGTAATGAAGATATTCTCGTTCCACACATCTCGCCAAGGACGATGTCTCTTTCCCCATCGGACGGAAAGCTTTTCCACCCGCTCCAGCATGAAGGGGAGCATTTCTCCAAAGTGGCCAATGATAATTTTGAGCTTGGGTACCTCGTCAAATAACCCGGCAGCGAAGAGTTTGAGTATCCCGAGGCCGGTGTCTGAGTGCCAGCCAAATCCGCTGGATCCGAGGCTCCGAGCCGCACCAGGGTTGTAGTCACCTTGATAGGCCGAAAGCTGGTCCCGCGACGGATACGTTGGATGGAGATAGATGGGCACGTCGAGCTCCGCGGCCGTAGCAAAGACGGGCCAGAAGCGTCGGTCATCGTAATGGATACCGTCCACGTGAGCGTCAACCAGCGCCCCGACGAATCCGAGCTCTTGGACACAACGGCGGAGCTCGACAGCTGCCGCTTCCGGGTCCGCCATTGGGAGCACTGCGAAGCCAGCAAGACGGAGCGGATTGCCTCGTACTGCTCTTGCCAGCTCATCATTTGCCAACTTGCTGAGCCGTGCAGGTCTAGGACCTAGCCCTGGCGCGTGTGACACGACCTGCAAGGAGATACGATTCGTGTCCATTTCTTGCAACCGAAGAGGGCCGAGATCAGTGAGGCGGTCTGCTACGTCAGGGAGGTGCTTGAGCTGCTCGGAGTAGATGTCGGAAAGATCTGCGAGGAGGTCGGCCGAGACGAAGTGTTCCTCGAGTGTGATTAGGGGGGGAAGAGGTCTGGGCATCTTGCAGTGTGTCTCTTTTCTTGTTGAGACAAGGGAGAGTGCGATCAATTCAAGTGTGTTAGCCATCACATCCTCGTCCTGATGTACTGCCAACTGGTGGCCTTTATTTATTTCGTCATAGCTCAAACCTTGACCCGAGAGCCCCGTCGTCTTGGTCCGAGGCATACGATAAAAGTACGGAACCTCAGCACTTGACGCGGAAAGCGAGGAAACTTGGATTAAAAGAAACTGCAGCTATGTAGGCTTCTGTTTATTTTCCCGGCTTGTCAATCAATTTGCTCTTGTCAATCCGAAACATGCCAATCAGGGCCTCTTTCGCCTTATCCAAGTTCAGATTTCTTTGTCTCTCTTGGATCTCGCGTTGACTCTCCAACAACTTGACCCTGATCGCGGGCCACTCTAACGTTTCTCCAGTCTCTTTAATCGCCACCGGGCAGATCTTGCCATTCCTTTTCCTCCAAACTCCATCAATCATGACGCCATCCACATCTCGTACGTCGCTGTGTCGTACAACTGCTGCCAGCGGATCGGACTCGGAAACACAGCTCATGGATAAGCTGCCAGCTGCGTCAAATATGACCAGGTCGGCCAGTTTACCTTCTTTGATGGATCCAATCTTGTCACCTAGTAGGACTGCACGAGCCCCGCTAATAGTAGCCGCGTTGAATGCCTGTTGGGTAGTGCCTGTCGGGTGCAGATGCATCCTACGAGGGGCTCCATGTCCGCCATCCGTCTCGGCAACAGCATCGCGCTGACGAGCTATGTGCGACGCGGACCTCGCGAGTGAAAGGATGGAACTTGTGCTACTCGTATGACAGTCTACACCGAGGGTGACGTTGATACCTGGGGTGAAAGCAAGTGGCCACCCGAATCCCATCTGGGATTCTGTATCAGGAGTAGTCGATACCGGAACTTGAGTCTCGGCAAGCTTCTTCTTCTCTTGTTCATCGAGACCAGTTGCGTGTGAGAGGAGGATATCGCTAGGTGATTTGATGAGACTGTATGACTGCAGGGTGTGGATAAGGGGGTTGTTTCCTACAAGACATCAGCACGCCAGTCGCATGACCACGGCATGGTTTATTACTCACCCAAAGCTGGATTCTTGGCATAGTGAGATGTAAACAGCTTGATTCCCGCATTTCGGAGTCCAGAAAAGATGCCCACGACAGCCTCCCGGGGAAGGAACCAGTAGTCGAATCCAAAGCCAATATGAACCCTGCCGTTTCCGTAGGGCTGGCTCTTGGCAAGCTCAAAGATGTGCGCCATACTGGAGTCAGGCATGATATCCCGAGACAGCTCGCAGGTTTTTGAGTCCCATTTGGTAAAGTAGGGAGCGTGCGAATAGGCAAAGATAGAGCGGATACCCGATGCTATGGTTGCTGATAGGGCTTGGGTTGCTGCGGTTGATGAGCTTGGTGCCCTGAAGTTGCTTGCCATGTTGGGAAGAGACGCCTACCGTGCTCGTTGGTCTGGTTACCATGGGCATGATCAAGCACAAAGGTGGTACCAGCATCGATGGCCTCCAGGGCGCCTCCAAGCTGACCCCAAAACATATCCCGAGGCTTGTAAGCATAACTCTGCCAGAAGCCTGTAGCCTATTGCGTTAACAGGTGTCTGCTGCTTATACGCGCATGACTAGATGACTAACCTGTCACCAAGTAGTCCAAAAGGGACTGCTCTGCATGGCATCCCTTCAGTTGAGTTTGCCAAAGGTGGTGATGCGTGTCGATAAAGCCAGGGCTGATAATCTTGCCGCGGCAGTCAACGAGTTCTGCACCAGCTGGGGCGACAATGCCTTTTCCCACTTTGGCAATTCTATTGGCTTGAACCAGAATATCAGTGTCGCGTAGGGGTTTCACAAGATCTTTGTCATCGTGGAACAAAAGTGTGCCGCCTCGGAGCAAGATTGAGCCGGGTAGAGAAGGTGCCATTTTAGTGGGGGCGAAGATAGCTGGCGATAACGGTAAAGATTCCGAGGGTCTGATAGGTTGTGATGCCGTCGATTGCAATTGCTGTGCACTTTCTTTATTAAAGCGAGGCCTTACACAAGAGGAGACATCAGACCAGAAAGGTGAACCAACCGGAGCAAGGGCAGCTCATCTCGGGTTTCTCGGCCGAATTTCCGCGCCCCGTCATTTGCATGAGAGAAACCAAGCCTTGCCTAATATGGATGGTTAGTGGGGTGACGCCGTGACGGTGATGCCCCCGTGTAGAAGGATCAAGCTACCCTACAATAGTCCGTTTTCTGTAAGGAAACACGAAAAATATTACTCAAGTACCTACGATACCCTGAATTATTTCGATTCTGATGCAGCATTTGGGTTTTTTTGAGACACTGCTGCTGTTGAAAAGGGTGTTCTTTAGTGTAGAGGCCGATTGGCTAGTGTATGAGAAAGTCGTGTATAATAACACTAGTGCTCGGAATGTTTGCAGAATGGCATTGTCACTACCTTGGAGTAAATTACTACCTTAAAGTAGAAGAGATGTGAGAATTTGTGGCCGGGGCTGTCACAATCTTTGTTGTTTTAAACACCCTTTGTGAATATCATTGTGTTTTGCATACTCCCAAGCCCCTCGACTGCCACCTCTACCACGTCACCGTTTTTCAGACAACCACCAGTATGCCAGCCCACACCCTCTGGAGTACCAGTCATAATCAGGGTCCCGCGACGCAAGGTTCGGCCTCGAGACGCAAACGCGATGAGCTGTCTAACTGTCCAGATCATCTGGGCCGTGTTGGTACTCTGTCGAACCTCACCATTTACCGTCGTTTTCAGTACCAGATTCTGGGGGTCGGGCACCAGCTTGGGCGAAACCAAGTAAGGACCCGTCGGCCCAAACTGGTCGAATGATTTCGCGTAACCCATTTGATAGCCCGACATCTCGACGGCGTGCAGATTGCGCGCCGAAATGTCATTGCTGATGGTGTAGGCCAGCACGTGGTCAAGTGCGTCCTCTTCACGTATATCGAATCCGTCCTTGGATATCACAACGCTCAGTTCACCTTCGTAGTCTAGAAGCTCTTGTGCATCTGGGTGAATTTTGATGTCGTCTAGTGGGCCTGCCAGGCGATCTGGAGGCGTTGCGAACAAAACTGGTTTCTTTGGTGGCGTGAACTGTAGTCGCATAAGTATACACGGCTTTCAGGGCACGAGGATATGGCCGACCTTGGTCTCATTTGCATGGGACTTGTAATTAATCCCAGCGCACAAGATTATGGGGGTGCCTGGCAGGGGACAAAGTAACTGATAAAAGCTAGGGTTTAGCAGAGGAAATCATGGTATGCACCGAGCGTCTTCTCTTACCTTGGCGACCTCAGCCTTGTCGTCCAAGACTTTGAATCCTGATGCAAAATCGGATACGAGCCGGACTGTTTTCCCCAGCAGCTCTGATGCTGGAAGGTCGCTCTCCACATTGCCACGTCTCTCTACGCCGTTGTTGTCAACGAAGCGGATAAGTCTGTCGAACGACATTATGGAATAGGCGGATTTCAAGATATGCTTTGGTTTCTTGTGCAAAGGAGTGTTTACTTGCAAACAACAGAGCAGCAGTCAAAATTTGGAGATGATTGCGTGTCTAAGTAACCTCGACCTCAAAGGAAGCGTTCAGCGTCTTTTTCGGCCACCTTGAACCGTGAAACCTGCAACCCGAGGGCGAGGACAGCAACCATCTTGAAACGCCGTCCTCGCGAGATCTGCAATAATAGCCCGAGAAAGTTTCCCGGGGGAAGGGTCGGGAGCTCGGCTTTCCTCACGGGATGTGAGGAGACCTGACCATCCGCCCAATCCCCACACTCACGGCTCGGTGTCCGGATGTGCGGAGAATACATAAAATGAATGAATTTGGACAGATAAATCGATGAAGTTACGGAATAAGGCATTTGATGTTCATTCTGACTGCAAACATCCTTCAGACTCTTCACAATGACCCAATCCCATCAAGATAGTCGCATCCTGCTTGACCGGCTCTCCTTCTGCCGCTACGGTCATCCGGACCTCGAAAAGGCCAAGGAATTCTTCACCGATTTCGGCCTGGTCCCTGTCCTGGAAAAAGATGACAAGGTCTATTTCCGCGGCTTCGGAATAGACCAGTTCTGCTATGTCGCAGAAAAAACAGGGGATGGTAAGCGAAAGTTTCGGGGAGGCGGATGGATCGTACAGTCTATGGATGATCTCGAAAAAGCAGCCAAGTTGCCTGGTTCAACACCGATTCACGACTATGATGCTCCAGGTGGAGGAAAGGTCGTCATTGTCAAGGATCTCTTGGGAGAAGAAATTATTCTCATTTACGGCCAGCAAGATCGTGTGCCGGAGCCTAGAGAGGTTCCAAAGCCAGTCATGTGGAACACTTGGGAGGATAAAAAGAGACTCGGCGAGTTTCAACGCCCGGACAGAGACATGCCGTCTAAGGTGCACAAGTTGGGCCACTACGGGTTTGAAGTAAACATTGACAAGATTCACGAGGTCTTTGGTTGGTACAGCAACGTCTTTAATCTCAAAAAGACAGATTCCTTGTTCCAGCCACAGACAAACAAGACGGTCATGATCTTCATTCATATTGACAAAGGAAAGGAATATGTCGACCATCATGTTTGTTGCCTCTTCTGGCGGTTTGATCCGTGCTGACCTTGGTAGAACATTTTCATCGCTGGCTCGCCTGGACACGGCGAGGGGATTAAAGCGCACCACAGCAGCTTTGAAGTTGACGATGTCGACAGCCAAGTTGTTGGCCACCATTACATGATCCGCAAGGGCTACATCAGCGTTTTTGGAGTGGGAAGACACGTACTCGGCAGCCAAATTTTCGATTATTGGTAAGAAGCATCTCACCCAAGGGAATCTTTCTAATGGTCACAAGGTTTGACTCGTCTGGCTTTATTGTTGAGCACTATGTGGATGGTGACCTGGTCAATGAGGACTCACCCAATGCAGATGAACCCGCTGTTGCGGCTACCGTGTCAAGTTGGGGGCCAGATATCCCAAAGGCCTTTTTTACAAAGAAGATTGAGGATCTTCCAGGCGTCGCCAATGCTCCAACATTTCCTATCGAGGTTTGATCAAGATACGTTAGATATATTTGTATCCTAGGGAAGAGACTGCTAGATTGCACCGGATTGTTTCGGTGGAGGAATGATTGAGAGAATTAAATTGTAAATTTGAGGATCTTTATGTCGAGAGTATTCCCTGTCGTGGTGATCAGCTATTATGTCAATACGCCAACCCATCCATTTATCATACTTGCTCAACTCTGCGATGCCTCACTGGAGAGTTCGGCCTTGATTTCCCGAAGATCGGAATTGTGGTTCGGGTCAAGGCGATGAGTCAACTCTATCAGGCGATGACTTATGCTATGGTGTGGAATTTTCTCAATCGGATAAATCTCAAGTTTTAGACTGGGTTTGATATCTCCCCCAGCTCCTTGTTACATCAATCATACTTGAACATTACGTCTTACATATAGCCATGTCACCTTCACCCCCTTACCAAGGAACCATGGTTGACAGAATAGCCGTTATCTCGGGGTCCTCCAAAGGGATCGGCGCCGGTATCGCCATGGAGCTCTCGGGTCGTGGAGCCAAGATTGTCCTGAACTATCCCTTCCCTTCCCTGGAAGCCGAATGTCGAGCCGTGGGCGAGAAGCTTCAGACGGACTGGATCGCCGTATGTGCGAATCTTGCCTCGGATGACGGCCCCGAACATCTCATCCGGGAAGCTGTAGCCAGGTTCGACCAAATCGATATCCTCGTCAGCAACGCTGGGTACGTGCCAATAGCTCCTCTTTGGGATGCTGACCTGCACATGTGGGATCGAGCTATGAATCTGAATGCCCGCGGCGCTTTTGCGCTGGTCAAAGCTGCGCTGCCGCATCTTACACCGTACAAACCGGCGAGCCCCCCAAACATGTCGGGTGCTCTCGGGGGATCGCGGGTTATCATTGTTGGCTCGGCAGCTTCTCGCGTGCCCAAAGTGACTCAGGGTGTTTACGCGGCAACAAAAGGAGCACTTGATTCCATTCTACGCGTGTGGGCCAAAGAGTTGCCGCCAAAATATGGCTGTACGGTCAACCTGGTGGCTCCTGGCCCTGTTTTGACCGAGTCATTTCTTGAGCATTTTACGCCTGACGAATGGGATAAAGTGAAGGAGTTGTTGATTAGAGACACGCCAGTCGAGGGTGGTGCGGCATGTGTTGAAGATGTGGCATGGGCGGTGGCTTTTCTCGCCGAAGAACGATCGCGGTTTATCAATGGGGATTGCATGATGCTTTCGGGAGGTGTGTCGATGATATAGAATGTTGTCCGTATTGTCCATGGGTCAAGCTACGACATTGAACAAGTACTTTTCTTTCATAGAGGTCAACTAATCATCATAACCGATTGACATGGGTTATTGTTTATGCCTCTAAACCTACGTAGTGTGGTTTGGCCGACTTCTTGTTACTCGTTGCGGTTGTATCTCCAACAAGTTGCGTACCGAAACCATTTACTCTGATGTTTTGAATTAAAAAGGAATCCTCTGCATTCTAAAGTTGTCTAGACTACTACCCTAAACTGTACTCTCGATGGCATCAAGGGTACACAGATCCATCATACACGCATCGAAAACATCTCTCTTGTCCATCGGAAAGCATTCAAAGCCCTCGACTCGTCATCACTAGTTCCCATTCCGGGTCTGGAATTATCTAGGTCTGGTTAGCAAATCGGTCCAGCCCATCCAGGAAACAACAATCTGAGCACTTACCAGTCCCTCAAACTCGATATTATTGGGCCGTTGCGTCACACCATCTGGCAGTCGGATATTGTACCGCTCAAGAAACTCAATCACTAACAGCTTCATTGCCACCTCAGCAATGTACCGGCCAGGACAAGCATGTCTCCCATAGCCCCAAGTTAAGTCCTTTTTGCCAACTGTGATCATCTGATTGCTGGTGCGGGCTTCATCGTTGGCCGTTCGCATTCTATAGTACCGGAAACCGTCAAAGGTCTCGGGGTCTTCAAAGAACTCGCGGTCCATGTTGATCGCTCCTGTCGGGAGGACGATGCGCGCACCTTTGGGGATGCGGAGACCATTCGAGAGGGTCACATCTGAAAGAGCCTTTCGTTGGAAGCTAGCTGTTACACTTTATGTTAGCCAACGTCGTGGCGTGAGCTTAATCCCCTGGTAACATACTTAGATCGGGAGGATTTAGTCTTTGAGTCTCCTTGATGAAACTGTCGAGCCTCCACATATCTGCCAGTCCTTGCTTGTCAATGATCCCATCCCTCGATTCACGAATCTCTGCAATCTCCTGACGCAACTCAGGTATATGTTCCGGATGTGTAGCAAGGTCCATCAGGCACTGGGTTACAGTTGCAGCCATGGACTGAATGGCGGCTACACACAGGTTGATCTGCGCAATGGTATGGGCCTCAACATCATCAGGCCCAAGCTCACTATCAGCAAGATAGTCCAGCAGAGCTTGAGGTTTGCTTAGAGATTTGCCGCCATTTGCCTTTCTCTCTTCTAAAGTGTTGGCGACCACAGCCTTGCCCTCGTCAAAACGCTGCATCATGTGCCGCCGGCCCTTGACGAAGCGGTAGACAAATGGACGCAAGATAGCAGGCCACTTTTTCAAGTTCTCAGTCCATACAACCGCTGAGTGAACATGTTCGCTTGCAATATCTAACCAATGATCGTTTTCGGCTGCGGCAGCGCTGTGGAAGATTCGAGCTGATATACGTGAAACTAGGCGCATTACATGCGGCCATGGCTTTATGGCGGCGGGTGCTAAATGGAACTGTTAAAAAGTGCAACGGGAAGGCCAAGGGATATTGATCGGTTGGGGCAGTGGGACAGACTCACTTTTATACTCGCTGAGAGGCCAATGGTTTCGGGTCAATTCTTGGATGACCGGGACGTATAGTGCTGCGTCAAGTTAGACTACGTCTCATCTACGAAGGAAGATGAGCGTTCAGTCTACTTACGAAGGGTTGGATTAAGCTTCTTGTTGACAATGCTGATCTGCTTGTCGTCAAGATTGCCCACTTTGGTGTACCGTTTCATGCTAAACTATAAGGCGGCAGGAACCGGACATTAGATTCAGTGCCTTTTTTCTTGCTCAGGATTTATGTGTCGTTGTACCTCTTCTTCAAGAAATGCCGAGAAACTCAACGACTTCTGATTTCCTAAACCGTGAAGCAAGTCAATGGGAATGATAATGTTGGTCCCTGCAATTAGTGTCAGCGGAAGACATTGTACTTCTCTGATGTTAGGTTTGGGGATCATTCCTACCTTCTGTGGTTGTAATGCCAAATACTTGGTCTTGAAACTAGACATTATGTTAGACTCTGTATTCTACTGCCATCTCGCCCCGATGAACGAACTATCTCATCGTACCTTGTTACAGCTGTCTATAAGCAGTCTTCGAGTGTCCTTAATGAACAGCTCGATTCTCTTCTTTTTATTTGGCACCTCTTGCTGCATAGCAATGGGAAGCTTGGGCATTCTTGCATTGGCCGCAAAGGACCAGATGAAGAGTGCTCCAAAGAGGAGGGCACTTAGGACACCCCAACCTGCCACTGCGAGCGCATTTTGCTCGAGTTTGGCTGCAATAATGGGGTAGTAAGCTTTGAATTGGGTAGACATAATGGCCGAGTCGAAACTGTCACGATGTACGATTTAGTTGCTTGTGAAGGATTGTGGCAAGGCATGAAGCAAATAGAGAGTCTAACTGTGAGACGGCCATGGATTGTCTTGAATATTCCCTGATCACGTTACAGTCGCCCCGCGAGGTGGATCTTTGGGAGCCACGCCGGGGCGTGTATGCGTATGCCACGGATCACTCGGCCGATCAGCTGGAGACCGAGAGAATCCTTGTGCCGCCGGAATTGCTGTCGGAGTTTGCTAGGAAAGTCTGACGGAGATATTGTGTACCGAGTTCAAAGCTTAGATCAGCATAGTCTGTAGTAATAGGACCCGGATGGACGTTCCGGATTGCTACCTAGAGTCCGGCTATAGCGGCAAGGGGACCCAGTTCAGGAGTAGATAGATGACTTGAACATCCATTCTCTTAGCAGTCGCGTACCTGCCAATGATCTATACCCAATCGTATTATTCCTAGTGAACCCATGCAACATCCCGACCAGCGATGGCTACTACCCAAGACTTCAATCTCGCAATCGTGGGCGGCGGCATCGGTGGTCTCTGCCTTGCGCTCTCGATAACAAAACACACCTCCATCCCTATATCAGTCTACGAAAACGCCCCTAAGTTTGGCGAGATCGGCGCCGGTGTGGCCTTTGGGCCCAATGCTGTGCGAGCCATCAGGCAGATATCGGAGCCACTCGCTACTGCTCTGGAAGGCGTTGCAAATGGCAACATATTTCCGGAAAAGAAGGGCGTCTGGTTCGACTTCAGGATCGGCATGGACGGTGTTGATGAGAGTGCCAGGGCGCGCGGCGTTGTCGCTGGGGACTTTCTTTGTTCAGTTGAGCACCCTGAACCAGGAAGCTGCATGGTAAACCGCTCACATCTCGTGGACGAGCTGGTCAAGCTCCTACCTCCAGAAACGGCGCACCTGGGCAAGAACCTCGTCGATCTTGAGGATCTGGGCCCAGGAGGGGTAGTGTTGACGTTCGAGGATGGGTCAACAGCACGTCACAGCGCCGTGATTGGGTGCGACGGCATCAAAAGCCGTACACGACGCATCATGTTGGGCGACAACAATCCTCTGGTTAGCCCCAAGTATACGGGCAAGTACTGCTATCGGGGCATGGTGCCAATGAGTAAAGCCGTCGAGCTCCTCGGCCAAGAAAAGGCCATGAACTGCCAGGCTTATCTCGGATACCACGGCCATATTCTCACCTTTCCCGTTGCTGGAGGACGCATGATGAATGTGGTGGCATTTCAGTCGTCTCAAGACTGGCCACACGAGAAGATGGTTGTTCCAGCTACAAAGGAGGAAATGCTCGACAGCTACAAAGATTGGGGCACTGATGTGCTCAACATTGTTCGCACCATGGGCCAATCCGATATCTGGGCCTTGTTTGATTCTCCACCGATAGAGACTTTCCACAAGGGCAGACTGTGCTTACTTGGAGACGCGGCGCACGGATCGACACCCTTCCAAGGAGCAGGCGCGGGTATGGCCGTGGAGGACGCATTCGTGTTGGGGCGCATTCTCCAGCACGTCGAAAGGGCCGATCAGCTACCAGTGGCTTTTGAGGCGTTTAGCAAGGCGCGAGTAGAACGCACACAGAAACTCGTCAAGACGAGCAGGGAGGCCGGGCATATCTGGCATTTCGAGGCCGAGGGGGATGACATTGACCAGATCAAGAGGGTTATGAAGGATCGGCTGAAATGGATCTGGGAAAAGGATCTCGAGGAAGATATATCAGGGGTTGTTGCTTGGTTCAGCGAAAGAAAATAGTTTTGCACTAGCATCAATTAGGGAAACTGTCAGATCGAAAAGCCAGAAAAGAACTTTGAATCGCAGACCACAATCACGGAATTCCATTGAGCCTCAAAAAGTACGAGTCTAGGCCAATTAACCCACTATTCTACCTCATTTACCGCCATTAGGAACCGCCGGGCTCACCCTCATACTCCTCTCAATGTCATATATGATATCATTGATATGCTCGATGCCAACAGACAACCTTACCATCTCGGGCTGAACCCCCAGGTCAATCTTCTCCTGCGCCAACATGACTTTGTGCGTGGTAGACCAGGGATGAATAGCTATCGTTTTAGCATCGCCGTATCTGATTGTGTCAGTCGAGGTGCTGCACGAGTTTCATGATGGAAACTTACCCAGGGTTATTCGAGATCATCTGGAAATTGTCGACGAGTTGCTCTCCCGCATCTGCTCCACCTTTGATACCAAACATTAGGACCGCTCCAGCTCCCCGAGGAAGATACTTCTGTGCCAGCTGGTAATGTGGATGGCTTGCGAGACCAGGGTATGAGACCCATTCGACATTGTCATGCTTCTCGAGCCACTTGGCGAGGGCTATGGTATTCTGAGCATGCCGCTCGCAGCGTAGACTCAGCGTTTCAATGCCGAGGATGAACTGTTGGGCATTGAACGGAGACAAGCACGAGCCTATATCACGGAGCATCTGCCCCCGTATGCGCATGACAAAAGCCTCTCGGCCAAACGTCTCACTGAAGTTGAGTCCATGGTACCCAGGACAGGGCTTGTTAAACTGAGGGAACCTCGCAGATTCCTTCCAGTTGAAATTGCCCGAGTCGACAATGATTCCGCCTGTCGCGCTGCCGTGGCCTCCTATCCACTTGCTCATGCTCTCCACCACGATGTCGGCACCGTGCTTGATGGGCTGACAGAAGTAGGCGCAGCCGACCGTGTTTTCAACTACAAGAGGGACACGGGCATCGTGTGCAACTTGTGCGATGGCTTCAATATCGGGCACGTTGAAGTTGGGGTGGCCTACAGTCTCGATGTAGACGGCCTTGGTACGCTCGTCGATGGCAGCTCGGACGGCGTCTGCCGTTTCTTCAACGACCCGGCAGTTGATCCCAAACTCTGGGAGAAGGAAGGAGAACTGGTTGTACGCTCCGTGATAATAATGCTTGCTTGCAACGATGTTCTCGCCATGTCCGGCCAAAGCAACCATAGTCATGAAGACAGCCGCCTGACCAGACGATACGGCGACAGCAGCTACGCCACCTTCGAGCGCTGCAATACGACGCTCCACTACGGCCGTCGTAGGATTGCCCGTACGGGTAGCTATCTCGCCTTCTTCCTCCAGGTTGAAAAGTCGAGCTGCGTGGGCTGAGCTGCGAAAGTTGAAGACGTATGTCTGATAGATTGGCACACCTCGTGCCAGCGTTGTCGAGTCGGGCTTCTGTCCTGCGTGGACTTGCAGCGTCTCGAACTCGGGCACGTGATCCGCCTCGTCCTCTCGCACATTCTGGGACACGATGCTTGATGTCGCGGGCATGATGTTGGATAGGCTGAAAAGAGGCGCTAGAAAGATGGAGCTTGACATTGACCAGTGACGTTGGTTAGGCAGTTGAGTATTCACTCCCTGTAATCGAGGCGAGCCAAGGGTGTACCCAATCAGTCAAGAATAAAGTGCGCCCCCTAGACTATCCCTGGTAGCTATCGGTGACAAAGTAGAACCCATGTCTTGGCTTCGGTGCCGAAGCGGCCACGCTTTACGGGCGTCGGGAAATTCGGGCACGACACCGAGATGGCCGTCCTCCGCCTCACAGAGCCGCCGTCCATGTCACCATGGACCACACAATCCCCGATGATGGACAGTTTTCGGGTCCTGAGCAAGAGGTTTCGGGCATGTGTAGAACTAAGGTGGATCGAAAGCGAGCTGTTTCATGAGGTAATTAGACGAGGTTGTTTAAATCCATCCGTGCCTTGAATGACCACGATGGGTGAATCACCTGGACCCTAGGCGATTATCACAAGCTCGGTATCTCAAAACTCCAGACTGCGTGACAAGATGACGGTCAACAAGCTGAAGGTGATAATTGTGGGTGCCGGGTTTGGCGGGCTGGCAGCAGCTATTGAGTGTGCTGGCCGAGGCATGGACGTAACTGTCATCGAAAAATATCCTGACTCCAATAGTCAGGGCGGTAAGTCACTACTAGACTTAGACATGATTTTGTTATTGTTCCTGTTCTAACACATCATCGCCCTCTCAGACATTCTCGACTTCTTCCCCAACGCCGGCCGAATTATAAAGCGATGGGACCACGGCAGAGTTGGACAGCAAATCCATGACACGGGATGCAGTCGGATCCGCGCCATGGAACTTTGCAAGTTCGACGGAAAGTTCGTCACCAACGTCCCTTGGGCAAGAGACGACAAGGAGCACGACATGACATACGCTGGCCACCGCGGCAAGGTCCATGCCATCTTTTTGGCCCATGCTAAAACCCTTGTTAATGACATTAGAGTCGGCGTTGCAGTCACTGGTTACCTCGAAGAAGAGGGCCGAGCCGGCGTTGTACTAGCTACTGGCGAGACTCTTTGGGGAGACTGCGTCATTGCAGCCGACGGCCCCCGGTCTATAGCCAGAGCAAAAGTTCTCAAACTGGATGATAGCGTCAACGATGGCAGGAGCAGTGGCTGGGCTGTATTCCGAAGCTTTTTCAAGACTGATGAGGCCATGCGAAACCACCCTGGGCTCGAGGGCCTCTTTCATGAGGACCGAGATACTGTACGATTCTGGATGTATGATAACCTTAGCTTGATGGCCTTTGTTTGGAACGATGGTAAAGACATCGCTTGGGTTCTTATCCATCCTGTAAGAAACCACTGGCAGACTCCTGACGCATGGCTAATGACAACAGGATGACAAGGAATCGAGCGAGTCCTGGTCCAATATTGCCGAGAGAGACCACGTTGCCAAGTGGATGGAATTCTTTCCGGCTAAGGACGCCCAAGCCCTCTTTCAAGTAACCCCCATCGGCAAAACCATCGACTTCAAGCTCGTCTACCGTCCAGTCATCGACAACTGGGTAAGCTCTGGTGGCCGTACAATTCTCATCGGGGATGCGGCCCACGCAAACCTCCCCACCGCCGGTCAAGGCGCATCCCAAGCCCTCGAAGATGCAGTCACAGTGGCCCAGTGCCTCGAAATGTCCAGAGGAGACGTCAAGCTCGCACTGGAAGCAGCGCAGAGAATCCGCTATCACCGGTCCAACGCCGTGCACAAGAGTGGGCAGCAAAACAGGGATGCGTTTTACAAGATCCCTTGGGATGATATCGAGGCTAATCCGGAGGGATGGGCCAAGAAAAGGTTCCCGAAGTTGAAGCCTTGGGACCCATTGGAATTTGCTAGGGAGCAGTTTCCAAAGGTGGCAGAGGACATTAAGAAGGGGATCAAGGGCCATTTGGATGATGTTGCCGTTCCCCCGCCCCAGGGGGGATATTGGGGAGATGCTGCTGAGATGAAGTGAGATGATAGAACTGGAGTAGAATCAACGCAGTTTCTTTGTAGTACAATAACATTAAGTATCAAACATCTGAGAATAGATATGTTTAGATGAGAATCTTGGTCAGCTGTGCCACGGTTTAAACAAGGAATCCAGGTAATGGGATGCCACCGTAACTCTAGAAATTATTATATTCGTCTGAACACAACGCAGACCCTTTTACACTTTCCTATGACGCGGAACATGAATGACAAATCTCACAGAAACGTCTCCTGTTTGAAAACTGAGAGCGTCTCATCGAGCAGATAAGCAGGTTCTCACATCCTGATTCTGAGATCTCTTGGGTTCATCTTTCACTCGTCTGGCAAGGCATGACTTCGCCCAAGATGTGCCGCTAGCATTAATTCATTCCAGCGAATTAAATACAAGGCATACATTTGACGAAGTGATGAATTGTCTACTGATTTGTCAAAACAAAAGAATCCAGGCTGGGCATGAAAAATGTGACATCAGTCATTGTCGATCAGGTTGACATAGCACACGGCATCATGTTGTTGGGTCTCTCTCGGAAATTGAAACGGGGAGTGCCTGGCAATACGAACAATACCAACCGGAACCCGGCTCACACCGCCAGCCCCGTTTCGTCATCGTAATCTGTCTTTTGAACATCCTCATTTGTCTGCCCGAAACCCCGATCAACTACACACAGTCGTAGTGTAGTACTGTGCCGAATTTGCCGAAGTTGTCACATCAACATCAATCTTTTCCGAGGCTACTTGGCGCCTTTATCAGTAACATGTTTTGGAAGTCAATGAGCAAGTCCCAGTGTGCAACACATGGTGACGAGTACTGCAAGAGGGGAAACACCGAGCGGGGATTAGCTCTGTTATCAGTCGCAAATCCTCGGCCGACGGTGGCGCTGGGCTTGGTGGGTGCTCGGGAAATACATCAGCGGGCTGAGAGATACTGGTCATTTTCTGTGCAATAGGACTGAGACCAATTCTGCCACACGGGGGGTATTCACAATCAAAGCCTTGTGATTGGAGGAGTCAGGATCTAGTAGACGGAGGAGATGTGCCACTCTATCTCTGGGGCAGAGGGGGAGCAGATATGAAGCTTTTGTCTGGTATGAGTATGGGTAACCATTGAGCGGAAGCTGGAGCAAAGTTGGAATTAAGCAGTAAAATGAAATACTAAACAAGAGAAAAATGCGCAACAGATCGAAACCAAGCCCGTCTCGGTTCCACCTCCACCAAGTCTCCAAGAGGAGGGTGGGCGCATGTTGGTGGTATCTAGGCGCCAAAAACCCATCCTAACTGGACTCAGACTAGCGTGTTAACCCCAGGATTTCTCTGACTGGACCCACAATTGAAACGGGAATCCAGAGTGATCCCCGAGTTTCAATTCTTGCCAATTCGGGTGGTCTCGACACCGCATGAACCGGGTGCAACAGGACACCCATGTCTGTTATCAATACTTGAGAACAGACTGAATACTGTCAATGCGATTAGAGGCTACAAATAACCCTGCTCCTCCGTCTCCAGGAGGGAGGACATTACACTGCCAACACAATTCTTGGTTAACACTTGATCAACTCGAAAGTCTTTACTCCTTGGCTCAGTCATCATGGCTCTCTTATCTCTAGGTCCCATTGCCTCGCATGCGTTTATGCTACTGACAGCCATGCTGAATATCTGCATCTTATCTTACGACGCTGGCATGATCAACAACCTGAACAAAGTCCAGCCATACGTGGATCGTGCGTGGGCAGCTCTTCCTGCAGGGCTCTCGGCTGACATTGCCTAGACTTCAACCTCAATAGCGACCTCATCGGTCTCAATGCCGCCATTGTCAGCGCCGGATGTATCGTCGGTGCTCCAGTTGTCGGTCCTATCATTGACCGATGGGGACGGAAGAAGGGTCTCGCCCTCGGTTCCGTCTGTGTCATTATCGGTGTTATTTTACAGGTCTCAGCTGCAAAGAGTATGTGACCCAACACGAAAATCTTCCCAAAGACAGAAACTTAGTTTGGTGTCACAGTTCCTCAACTCGTCATCGGTCGCTTCATCATCGGCTTCGCAACTCTCATCAACGGCTCTACCGCGCCGATGTGGATAATGGAGTTGGCGGCACCAAGATACAAATCTATTCTTTCGAGCTCAGTCCTTGTTGCCGTGCCTTTCACTTCGTTCCTCGTCGCCTGCATGGTTCTGGGAATATACGATAAGCAGTCAAACTGGGCATGGAGGGGAATCATGATGGTGAGTGTACCCCCGAAAGAGTCTTGGCAACAGCTAACGCATGACGAAGGGAGAGGCAGTACCATATGTTATTACACTCTGTATTCTACCCCTTGTCGATGAAAGTCCACGATGGCTCTTCTTCAAGGGCCGCGATGATGAGGTAATAAATCATCAAAGACTTTCTCAACGTCAGATTTAACCATTTATCAGGCCATTGAAATCCTCGCCCGCCTGCACGCAAATGGTGAACGAGAGAATCCGTTAGTCGTAGCAGAGACTCGGGAGATTCGTGGTGCTTTGGAGCACGAAAAGAAAAATAACGGAGGCTGGAAAGACCTGGTCTCGCCTGGCAAGTCTCAAGCTTCTGTCTTAACGTTCGCCTTGTCTGACCAAGCAAACAGCTCCCAACTTGAGGCGATTCACCATTGCGGTTTTTATGAATATCTTCTACCAGATCCTAGGCGGCAATATGATTCTGTAAGCCCATGTGGTCTTCTCGGGTGCAAAATCACGGCTGACGCAAGGTCTTTCAGGTACTTTTCATCCACCATTGTTGCCAACCTCGGAATCGAGAGCAGCAGAACCGTCATTACCGTCAATATCGGTCTGTTGCTTTGGAAAGCCTTTTGCGCAGTGGGTGGTGTCTTTCTGATCGATAGAATTGGCGTTCGAAAGCCTTTGAGTACGTTTTGCCATGTTTGTCGGAAATAAGGCTTGACTAACATACTTTGCAGTCATCGGCACAGGTGTAACTGTTGTTCTTTTTGGTCTCCTATCTGGCCTTTCGTATCTCCGTGACGTTCATCCCAATAACAACGGATATGCTATTGGTGCAATTGTAGTGGTTGCCTTGTTTCTGCTGACAGTATCAAACAGCTGGTAAGATCTAGCTCTTTTTTTGTCGCTGCTGCTTGCGCCATACTAATGATGTTCAAGGTCAATTCTTGCATATACCTACCCACCCGAAGTCCTCAGCTACTCTCAGCGAGCCAAAGGCGTCGTAGTCGCACAAGCCATCGGCTACGCATTCAGCTTTTTGAACTTATACACCACCCCACTAGCTATTGAGAGAATTGGCTGGAAGTACTATGCTCTCAATGGTGGCTGGAATATTGGTATTCTGGCTGTCATTATCTGGCTCTTTGTCGAGACCAAGGGTAGAACACTTGAGGAAATAGACGAGATCTTCGAGGGCGTTGTTTTTACCGACGGCGTTATTATCGGCCGTAAGCCAGTTGAAAACTTGGAGCCCGAGGACTTAGGGGATGCGGGGAGCTTGACGAAGAGGACGCTTACTGCAACCTCTACTAATAAGGATTAAATGGTTAATATTGTATTGTTAAGGGAGATTGACGCACCTTTTATGACTGAGCCCATCATTGGTTTATGTATTTTGCGTCAATGTCTCTTTATAAGTGTCATCTTATTATGCTTTAAACCAGAAATGATCGTATAAAGACGAGGAATGAGATACTTCTTTCTTAATCATCGATCTCCAGACTAAACATCCATGCAGCTGGCAACCAGCAAGTTCCAATTACCTGATTCAGACAGATATACTTATCCAAAACGAGCCGGTGAATTGCGGGGACCACATGCGACGCCCATCCAGCTGCCAGTCCTTGTTTCTAGATTCTTAAAAGATCTAGCTTACCCCTGTTGCCGTCTCAGAGCCTGCTTGTGATCTTAGTCAAAAGTAATCTATAGATAATAGGCAGGACTACTAAGATATTTGTTGTATATAACACTTCTCTTTCGATAACCTTCTTCTACTATTTAAAAAAGTAATTCTCTCCATTTCTTTACATTCGCTAGTACCTTGACAGTCACCGTAGCTACCGAGGTATCTCTACAAAAGCTCATTCAGCTGGTTCAGATGAATCCGGCTTCCGGCCCCAGACCACCCTCTGCCTGTAGTAGGGATGATACTTGCCCGAGTTAATCTCCCTACGAAAGTGTGCGATATAAATTTGGACTTCAGCCTCAGACCAGCCTAATGTGTTGGCCATAAACAACACGACGCCTTCCGTGTCTGAGAGAGCAACATGTCGGCCAAAGTGACCTAGCTCTTTCAGCTTAGGATCCTTGGGCCAGCCTCCCACTGGTGTCTAGGTGTTGCGTTTGTGTGAGATTTTTGAATCGTCGAACTGGCAGGATATTAAGAGGAAGTACTTACTTTGTACTCGAATGTCTGGATATCCACAAACCCCGCTGCTTCCATGGCTTTCGCCTGGACGTCATCCTCAACGATAGTAAAGTTGAGACCGAATTTTCTACCGCCCTCGATAAAGAACTTGCCCCATTGACCAAGCGCAGACTCCTCCTTGACAGTTCCATCGTCACTAGTAAAGAAGGGGGACGGCTCGAAACTCTCGACCCAACCGCCGGGCCGACTGCATCGATACGCCTCAGCGAAAAGCTTGTCCCAATCAGGAATACTACCGACAAGCCAGCGCATGTGGATATAGTCGGCGTAATCGGCAGCGAAGGTCCATTCCTGGGTGCAGTCTTCGATTTCGCTGTGACAAGAAACAAAGTCAGCAGATATCCTGATGTCAGCACGGTCGTGGTTCTCCAAAGACTGACAACTTCAGGTTCGGCGGAACCCATGAAGGCTGAATCGGCGATATATCCGTCCCGATGACTTCTGCACCAGGATACTCATCGGCGAAATCCCTGTCTTAGGTGTTAGTTTCCGGCAAGCTGAGTGCAAGATACGCCAGAGGCTTACATGGCCCAAATGCCTTTAGAGTTGCAGAAAGTTTTGGTCAGCTTCAACCCAACTACTGGATACTTCCAAATGTCTGGTGTTGCACGTACCGGTGCCAGTTCCAATGTCAATGACATTCTTAGCGAGATATAAATGTCAGCGTGAACAGAGAGATGGCCGGCTGACATGCTTACATGAATCTTTTCCTTTTCAAGTGGTGCAAGATGGAGCCCACCGCCAATACCGAGAGTCAAAGCATGATGGCTAGAGGCCGGGTTAGCGACTAGAAAATCACATAATTATCACCAAGAAAGTTCCATGCGACGTACTTGATATCTAGAAATTCGCTCTGCTTTTCATCGTTGGCTCCCCTTCTTCGGTCAGTGTGTGGTGACAGGAAAGGGTACTAAAAATCCGTACCAGTACTGGGCATTTCCCATTTCGTGGTGATATGTTCGACCATGGACCTTTCGATACTCAAAGATGCTGGATGAAATTGAACTAGTTGAAGATGACACACTCAAGCCGGTGGTCGAATCGGCATCCGAAGCATTGTCCACATCGTCATCCTAGAATGCGGTCAGCTTCCCCTGTGTGTACCTATGGGCGGGTTGGGATGGTCCCCAATCGTTGTGGACTTGAGCCCACGCACTTGAGAGGCTTGTTGCCAGTGGGAAGCTGGGAGAATGCCAACGGTTCCATCCGCAGCGTTGGATCCGGGACTCTTGGGGCTCTTGGGACTTTTAGAGCCTTTAGAACTCTCTGGGCTCTTGCCGGGTTCTGGTGGTGACGACATATCCTTACTCGGGAAATTAGAGCTATCGGGAGCTGGGGGAGACGACGGTGAGAATCAGGCGCAGATGATCGTGGAGACAGCCGCGAACACGCGAAAGATGGAGAATAGGAGTCGTTCAGAAATATCTCATTGCGGGGTTCCCCCGGTCAATCAATCCTGCCATCACGCGCTATGATATGAGGATCCCTGTTGTATGGGTATTAATTGGTGGGTTGGCCTGGGTTCCATTAAAACACAGCAAGAAGCAACCAATCTCACAAGAGTTTATCCCAGTTACCGGCCGGTACCTAACCGGAAGAAGTTCCGCGGCCGAGAGGTGTCGCATCCAGATCGGCGAACGCTCTTTTCGGGGGTCTTTGTACATAAACGGGAGTTGAGGCGTAGTGACTCGCTGCGTTTCCGCTCACGCGTTAAAGACTGGAGGGGTGGATGATCGCCATGTTGAGAAAATGCGCTTTCCATGAGGGGTATAAATCCAGCGACCCAGACTTCAATTGCGAGACTATGCGTGTTGCGACGTGTGATTATGTAGTAAGAGACGTAGTGCTTTACGACCGAGCCTGTCGCGTCGTGATGATGGCTTGTTTGGTGGTTGATTGCGCTGGTGTTGACATCGGTTGTGGGGCAACGTGGTCGCGTTTTTTAGTCCGTTACCCTGCAGAGTAGAAGGGAAAAACAGAAACCTGTAATCTGTCCTAATACACCCATAGATAGATAGCTGATAACTGCTAAAATGCTGAAATTGACTATTTTCTTCCTCAAAGATACGGGAACTAGCTTAATAGCATAAAGTGTTGACAAATACACTTGCAAGGTCAAGTTCCTGGCTCAATGTCATTTTTTACGCCTCGATCCCCACTTTAACGACGAACCCAACAATCAGATTTGCCATGCTTGTCGTTCGAGCTCCCTTTTCATCGATATGTGTGCGTGCTGAACATGATGTAATTTATACCACAGGCTGAAGTGGGTTTAGAGTCTTGTTTTTAAGACAATATTCTATTCTACAAAGAAGAACTTGGCACGCCCTTCATGCCACCAAGCTCCTCGCCTAACACCTCGCCATCAACATTCACTGACGTTGCGTCGATCAGCACATATAACATCCGGGCCCATTGATCGCTGTTGTTGATCCACTGATGCATAGTTCCCCTTTGAATCAGAACGTCGCCCGCCTTGAGAATACGGCTTTCGCCCGAATCCAGCAAGCAAGCCATCTCGCCCACAAGGACAATGGCATAGTCGCAGCTCACGGTGCGGTGCATTGGTGACGATGACCGGGGCGAGTAGTCCACATATCGCAGCACCGAGCCGCCTTTTTTGACCAGCCCACTCCTCTTTCGATGTTCGTGGGCATGTATAAAGTCAGAGAGGTCCTCATCCTCGGTCAACCTGATAGGTGTGGACAATGTCGTGTATGCTAAGCCGAACGCAGCAGGTTCTGCCTGGGAGCCTACACGCCAGAAAGAGACGGACTCTGGTATCTGGCGGGAGAAGATCGCGTTGCCCTTGGCATCGTGGGTGGTAATGAAGCGATTTGGCTGGGGTAGTGCAGTGGCGTGGGTGGGTTCCGTGGCTGTCATTTTGTGGCCTGAAATTCAATCATCAAGGAAATTACCAGAGTAAAGGAGAGTTCAAGTTGTTTGGCTTTGTTTGAAGGGACATGTAAGTACTAGCGATGGATAGGTGGCACGTATCGCAAATTTCGGATTCGGGGTTGTTCTAGGTTCGGCCCGATCAAGTCGTGGGATTTCCTCAGCCACAAGTCCGAAGCAAAGTAGTGGTCGGACCGAGCCACGTCTCCTTACCAGGATATAGGCACTAGGAAAAATTCCCTCGGTATTTTGTTATCTCCGGAGTGATTTCGGGACACTTTGTGCATTTCTTACGTCTCATTGAGGACTTTTAGGTGCCGGCCGAGAGCATTGGTTACCAGATTGTTTTGTAGCTGTCTCAAGGGACCTTAAATTCTCAGGGTCGTCAGGCTATCATCGAGGGAAGACAGACTCATCAACTCGCCCTCGTTAAGTCAAATAGATACACCATGGTGCCTTGGCCGATTCCGATTCCTTCCAATAGCCCCTTTACGCTTGCAAATCTCCCTTATGGTGTCTTCAGCACACCAGCCAAGGTAAGTTTGGAGTCCCACGGTAGCCGATGCAGCTGGGTTGCTACTACAAGACAGGATGATAAGCGTGTTGGCGTCGCTATCGGAGATTTTATCATCGATCTATCCACTCTAGAGCGGTTTTGTTTAGATGAGAAGGAATTCAAAAGTCTCAAGCATTTAGGTAAGGATTCCGTCTTCCAGGGCGGTGACCTTGCCAAATTTGCCAGCCTGCCAGCAGTGACAAGGAAAGAATGGCGAGAAACCCTAATCAATTGGCTTAATGACCCTAAGTCGCCTCTGTTCGACAATGCTGCAGTGAGCGCAGCCATTTTCGTGGCCATGGAAGACGCCATCATGCATTTACCTTTTGTCATCCGTGCTTTCACGGATTTCATGTGTGCAGATGTTCACATTGAGAATGTGAGCGGCCAACCACTATTTTACCCGTGCACAATTCTCTAATCTTCCTTTTGCGCAGTGTAGCAGGCTTGCCGGTGTGTCGATGCCTCCAAGCCACTACTGCATGCCTCTTGGATACAACGGCAGAGCCTCCTCCGTGGTGATCGCGGGCGAGTCAATTCATCGACCAAAAGGGGTTATTAAGAATCAGCAAGATTTGACCATTGTGCATCAGTTAAGTCGAATGATAGACTACGAAGCCGAGATAGGCATATTTGTTGGCCAACACCTCCCCACCGGCAAAACTATCACCGCTGATCAGGCCGATGACTATATTTTCGGATTTGTTTCACTGAATGACTGGTCTGCAAGAGACATCCAGTTTGCAGAAATGGTGCCTCTTGGGCCCCTGAATGGCAAGGCATTTGCTACAAGCATATCGCCGTGGGTCGTAACATTTGAAGCGATAGAAGAGCATCGTTGTTCATCTACGGTTGTGGATCTGAGGGAAGGAGGGGAGGCCAGAGTGCCGCATCTGTGCCACGAGGATGCAGAGTCTACATGGGATCTTGAGCTTGAAGTATCCGTGTTGAGTAAGCACTATTTGCGAAGTCAGGTTGGCCTGGGGGAAGCTGATAGTTTTAGGACCGACTTCTCAAGGTGACACGCCGATATTGACTTCACGTTCTAACCTACGTGATCTTCGTTGGTCTCCCAGCCAGATGCTCGCGCATCTCTCATCTTCCGGCTGCGGCCTGGATGTAGGTGACCTTGTCGGTACGGGCACTGTATCATCGCCTGTAGGTTCCCTGCATGTCATGGGTTTAGTGTATGGGTTCCGATTCTAACGTTCCTTCTACGATAGAATGACTCACCTTCTCTTCGCACACTGGGCTGCTTATTGGAGCTGACTGAGGGCGGAAAGAAGGTGGTAGGGGCTAATCAAGATGAGCCACTTGTGTATCTCCAGGACGGAGACGAGGTCATAATAGACGTCTGGAACGCCGCAAGAACGATAGGGTTTGGACACTTAAGGAGCCGGCTACTGGGTCCCAGAGCAAAAAGTGATCGATCATCATACTTAGATACATCAATATTCGATCTCTGGACCATGAACTTGGTTCTCATAGTTTCCAATTTGGGTGTGTATTTTGATCAAGGTACCAAGATATCAGTGACTGACAGTGAGGCAAGAAAAGTAGACAAGTGTCGATGGTGAACTCAGTCCCAACTCTCCCATGTCCTATTTACTGTTTCTGAGCACAACGACCGAAGTGCACTGCATATTCTTCTCAACGCATATCCTTGGTGGAGACTCACGATCATCTGGGATTCCATTGTATATTATGGTTATTTTTGAGTATTTAGACAAGTTCGTAGCGAGTCTTGGGGTACTGGAAGAAAGTAAAAAAGAACAGAACTATTATAGCTATCCACGCACTTCTGACTCTTGTCATACTGGTTACAAGTGCTTGTACGTCTCACTCCCATGACATCTCCACGAATATTATGCAATCTAGTACGCCTTGAGCCATTTGATAGACGACATCGCCTTGCGAATGCGCCCATTTACAAAATACAACGGGATAGAAAGAGACCCAAGCGCGAAAAGAACACCGCCAAACAAGACGTACGTCTCCCGGATACCCATGGACGCAATCCAAGAACCAAATGAGTGACTGTAGCCGAAAGAGACAGCATTTCTACCTCCGCAAACCAGGACAATCGCCGGACCTGACCTGTGCGGGAGTAGCTCTCCGAGCCAGACGCCAGTAACAGCCGAGATGGCGCAGAAGCCAAAGTAGAAGAGAGCAAAAGCAGCATGTATCCCAACCCAGCTGTATTTAGCAGGATCTGCAGCCACAACTCCGTACACGATCATACCAAGAAAGGCAACAATCGAGGGGAGGAAGAAGTTGGGGAGGACATGTTCAGGCTCACGCAGGCCACCATTGCGGCGGGTCAGGTATCGGCTGATGGGCTCTGTCAGCTCTCCATAAGCCAGGCCAAACATAGCTCCAACTGCGGCTCCAGCCTGGACCGTCCCGACTGTGGATGGAGAAAAGCCCCAAGGCTCCATCTCAAGTCGTTGGCTATAGGTGAGGCTGAGCACCACGAGACCGCCAAATACCATACTGTTGAAGACGAGCGCCCAGAGTGTCCCCGGAACAAGGATATACAAGAATATGTCTCTGCATGCGCCGAAGAAGCGTAACACGGGGGAGGGCTGGATAGAAAAAGGCGCCAACTGCCGTGCATACGACAAGGGCTTTGGGTTCGAGTCAGAGTTATCATGGTCGATCTCGAAACCAGCAGCGCGGGCAGCCTCGGCCGTAGCAAAGGTTCGGTGTGTACCGTACACGTCAGTGGCGTGAATTCTTCCCATTAGCGCTGCAGCGGGTCGGATGAAGAGAGTCTCAGGCACAGCTGCGATGATGAGGAGGAGGGAAAACGCTGCCCATGCTGTCCAGAACCAGTAGCTCACGCGCCAATCACCATGGGCATGGTCGACGATGAAAGGTACAGCAATCAATAGCAACGAGGAACCAACTGCTGTGAGAGCCCAGTACGAGACAAGACGCGAGCTGCGTTTGTCGAGGAACGAAAGGTCCAGGACGATGATGGGAAGCTTACAACAGTTAGCCAATATTTATCTACAGTCGAGATTCTGTGCACATAACGGGTATAATACATACCAGGCAGTCAGCAACTCCAGCAGTGAGTCCCTGGAGGCACCGGGCCCCAAGATGAGACTCAAAAGATTGCGACTTTGCTGCCCAAATCAGGGATCCCAGCAAGATGATATTGCTAAGAATGAAGGCCAGACGCCGGCCGAATGCCATAGACAAGGGAACGAAGAAGAAGTTTCCCATGCCCATGCACAGCGAAGGATAGCTAGCGAGATCCGTGATACGCTCTGAATCAAACGCCTGTATTGGTGTCATGTTAGCTAACGTGTCTGTTTATGTGGCTAAGGTGCCATTGGCCTACCCCGTGGGTCTGCATCTTGTACTCCCCGATGAGCTTGCCAAAGAAGAGCGGAGTCGACTGCATGACGCCAAATCCTGTGATGCCATACACACAGACAGCGGTGAGGATGAGACGCTGGCGCCAGACTCCAAAGTTGAGAGGGTCGTTGGGATCTGATGAGGGTACCGGCAGCTTGCGGGCGTGGCCATCCTCCTCGTAGAGCAGGACGCCGCCACTTTGAGACTCTGCGTCTTCGATCGTGACCGCCTTGCCCACTGCTTCAGTTGTCGCCTTGTCGCTCATGATGCTAATGAATACAGAGTGAAGCACGCTGGGGCTCAAAAGATGTGTGATACAGAGCTGGGAGAAGATTTAGGTTGATGAAAGATTTGGCAACATGATATATAACTACCACTGCCGAAAAAGAGAACCGTATTGTCAAGATCTAACTGACATCTGAAGTTTACCATCATTTCCTTTCCCCAGACTTTCCCCAGATTGCAACCCCGGTCTAGGGTCTGTAACACCAGCCGAGCTTCCCCGCAGAGTCGGACCGAACATTCGGCATCCACTTGGTTTGTCTAATCTGACCCGCGCTATCTTTGCCAGCATTTATTAAGCTGGGGTTGTCGTCGCTGGCACCTTCGGCCCGACAGTTTCGGCGTCCTGTCACCCATCATCTCCGCCGACAGCTGCTCCGCTCCGATGCCCGACTCGACATTGTCTCTCGCCATGGATACACAACAAGAGCCTCCGACAGTCGCATGCCTGCGCTGCCGTAAGCAAAAGGTTCGATCCCATCTACCACGACACTGGCAAGGGCCGAGGCTTGCTGACTACTAGAAGCTAAGATGCAGTCGAGAGCGCCCCCAGTGCCGCCGCTGCCAAAGAGCAGGCACTACATGCGGCTATCCAGCACCTCCAGATCGCAAGAGACTAGCCCTTGCGCGTGCCCAGGAAAGGACGTCACAGCCTGTCGACCCCCTAGTCCGGCGGTCGATCAACAGCCCTGGACTGCCAACCGCCCAGGGCTTGGATCATCACGACTCGCTGCCTCCGACCCGAGATAGCCCAGCATGGTCAGACCGAGAGGGCACAACTGGCGATGGTCGATCACTCTTGGGGCCAGTGGAAGAAATGAGAGTTTCGTCTTTTGGCCAACACTCCTTCCCCGTTGTCGACGTCTCTAGAGAAGTAGCGTTCTTTCTGTTCGAGATTTTCTTCGAACGCCACTATCAATCAAGTCTCTTATTTCGCAAGAAGACTTTTATTGAGAGCTATGTGGCTGGGAAGGCCTGCAGTTATGTCGTTCATGCCATCTTCGCCTTTGCTTCCCTGTATGTGAACTGCACCATTAAGCACTCTTCTTTCTCCGGTATCTTCGCTCATACGAATCCAGATTCCTGCACCCTAACCCAGGAGGCATTTGCCGGGGAAGTCTCGACATAACAGAAGTATCTCTTGTCGACTGGCAGTTAATTGGTCGGCTGTGGGGAGAGCAGGCCAGCCAACTAGCGTTGATGACTGCGGACAAGCCATGTCTGGACCTTGTGCAGGCTTGCCAAGTTCTAGCTCTATTCTGGTTTGCTAAAGGTGAAAGCATGAGAACAAACATACACACAGGTACTTGACGTCTCTCTTAATGCCCTGGTTGATGGTGCTGATACCCACCGCTGCCATCGCCTACCGGGCTTCGCGGCTGTTGCAGTTTGATCAGGTCCGCCTAAACGACCCAGTGGAAAGGATGAGGGAGCGCGGTCATCAAGTAACATGCTTCTGGGCATGCTGGCTTACCAAGTGCGCCAGTGTGGAGAATTCACGATTTGAAATCGACTGTTGGGTATGTGTGGAAGGTTGCCCACTGCCGTCCGATGGCTTTAATCAGGACGAGGCCTCTGACATCCTCGCATGTTCTCTTGGCGAGGATGGGTCGCTCGCCCAACCAGAGCAAGGAATACAGTTAAGCTTTAACTCGGTTCTGGTTGTGGTTCAAGGGTTATGGTAGGTCATAGTCTACACCGCTAGAGGCTTGTCTAACGAGGGCCAGGTGGGAATGTCAACGGTTTGCCCGAGAAGTGCACGGCGAACGAGGCCACCCTGAGCAGTGGGCTGCAAAGTATTGTTCGCTAGATCAGCGATTGCAGAGTCTGCCTGACCAACTTGCAAAGTACAGACAGCCCATCTTGGCAACACCAATGCGCGAAATACCTTCGAGTGAGCTGAGCCGTACCTTTTCTCTCGTGTATATGTACGAGCTCTGTTTACTTTACCTTCACTCCTCAGTAGTTCCAGTACTATCCTGTCGCGTGCAAACGCCGGCTTTCTCCCGTTCAATGTTACAACTAGCGGCTGAGCAGGCGTGGGAGCACTCAAGGAGGATGACTCAAATGACGGAGCAATATATATCGTCCAAGTCATCTATATCAAAGCTGTGGCCTATCGTTGGCTATGGAGCCTATGTGTGTGCCGCTGTTCAACTTCGCCGATGCCTCGCTCTTGGCTTGCTCAGTCTTTCAGAGATTCAGATCACTCGAATCAACCTTCGTCTTGCAGCTGAGCTTTGCAAATATTGGAGTCACCTACGGCCAGTGGTATGTTGCAGAGCATGACGAGGTCTTCATCTTTTCATTCTGACGTTGATCACTCTAGTTTGAGGATATGGAGCGTCAATTCGGTCAGGCTACCGCCCTTGCCACCTCTCAGGAAGTCGAGAGGCCTAGAGAACACAGACAGGGCAGGGGAGACTCACTCATCGTTAACCCAGACACCCATACGTCCCCGGCGTTGTCGAGCCATATCCGAACTTATGTTGCCAACGACGAGAGAAGTGACCAATTGGAGGAAACGGGCTCGATGCCCGGGTCAAGCGCCGCTGCCGACCAAATCAATTCTACCCCGTCCCTTCCAGCTCTGGATCCTCGAAGCGCCTCTGCCGCTATACCCAGCTCAGTAGGTGATGTTGACAGCATGTTGGTAGATCCTGTTGGTGATGGATGGGAAATGAGGCTGGACCCAATCTGGTGGAGCCAGAATCCTGAAGAGTTCGGTGAGCTATTTGGGAGTGGGTGTCTTCTGTTGGATGATGTTGGGAATTCCATAAATTTGTGCTGAGCAAGAGGTGGAGAATACAAGAGTTTAAGATTGCTAATGATTGTCAACTCTACTACCGAGTTCTAATGTCTGTACTTCAAAAATATGAGTTGTGCTTTAGTTGTTCTTCGTAGCTCATGAATGCCTTCAATCTCGACCAAATCCAACCGGTGATACGCTTCCTAACATGCTATGGCGTGTCTGTGGGTAGCGAAGCAAGGTAACCTCCTGTTCACAGTTCAAAAAATAGGAAAATACACCCCTCTATCCCAGTCAATATTCTGTGTCGCCGATTCAATCCGGTCATGACACGTTCCAAATAGCCGATCCCACACCCTGGTCTGCTTGCCGTAGTTGTGGCTCTTTCTGTAACCCTTACGATGATGAAGATCATGATCCTCAATCACGAGCTCGGCATTGAATAGTCGTAGCAGCCATGTGAGAGTAGAAGGTGGCATTCCATAGATGCGGAGACCACTATGGCCGAGGACTTCGGTGAAGGCGATGTACTGGTGACAAATCCACCATTCATAGAAGCCTAAGGGTATGCCGAAAGCGTGGAAGGTGGCCCAGGTCAAGAACGGCACGCCGACCATGTCGAAGAATTCCTGCTCGTGATCGGCATACGCTGCTAGAAGGGAGTTGGGATGTTTCGTTAGGTGATGAGTGCGATGGTACCTCCACAAGGCATCAATGTCGTGCATGGCGCGGTGGTATACGTAGAACCAAAAGTCGAGAATGATGCCGTAGAGGCCGATCTGGAAGTACAGCCAAGCCCACCAATACGGGTCTGCCATTACGGAGACAGGAGATTGATTGCTATTGTAGCCGATGCAGGTGACCATGACAATCCGAGATCCAGTCGTCTTCCAAAGCGAGGAAACGACCTTGTCGACGCCGACATCCGGGATACCATCTCGTTCGTGAGTGTCCCCGTCAAGAAACCCAAATTTGTGGCCGAGTGTGCGAGCGGCCTTGACTTCGCGTACAACAGTCCAACTGAACGTGGAGAAGTACAGAAAGAAGATCAAGATCGGGTGTATGCTGTCTTGGCCGGTGTATAAGAGTAATGCTTGGTGAATCGCGATCGGGGCAAAGGCGTGTAGGAGGACCCAGACATGTCCTTGCCACTCGACAAAGTATGGAAGCTTATCGGATTTCGGATGTACAGGCACGTCCTTGCCTGGCGAGATGGGATATGCGTTGAGTGTATGGATGATGCGCTGATTTAGATTCCACTCGGACCTGTCGCCGAGAGGCCAAGTCGATTTGACTGAATCCCGGGGGTTCATGACGGGCATGATGGCTGGAGCTTTGTTTGGATCGGCCGGTAAGCCCAGTGGACGAGTTGTGTTATTGTCTTGGCTGTAGTTGTTGATGAAGGGTGTGAAGTATGTTGGAGATGTCGTGGTGGCGATGCCCGTTGCGTTGTACAATAAATACGATGATTTCGGCAATTTACAATCGTCGTCCATCATCAACATCAGGCCCCAGTACTGCGTTCTCAAAAGCCAAAGCCGAGGCACGTCAAACCTACCAAGCACGTGGAGCTAACATGGGTAGACGAACCTCTGGATCATGGGGACGACAGCAATTCGCAAGCTTAACCCTTTACTTCCATCCAGCACTAAAGCTGGCAACACAGGTTGCACATCGCCTCCAAAATGTTGGGGAGAACCCATCTCTCACGTTTTACCGGTTCAAGGGACGCTGCCTATTTTGAATACCGATGCGAGCGGGCTTGTCTACTTCTGGGTAGGCGCATCGAAGTACTATTCCCATCTGGTTGACACCTTGCGAGGGCCGTCGCACTTCGTGGGGTTGCGGGTCAGGGGTCCTAGTCGATCGGCGCAATACTAGTCCGTGATTGGAGGACGGCGCCTGATGACAGATTCCCCCATGAGGTTGAAGGGCCGGTATTCTTTGATGATGTCAGTGGCCTTAGACCCCGAGAACCCCATCAAACGATGCCTGGGCTGCGGAGTTGTCCCAATTGAACCCAACCTTGGTCTAACACAACTGCCAAGAGACCAAGAATGTTGAGCTCTCGAGATGCATCGTGTCTGGCATTCTGCCTCGGTCGTATGTTCGGCGTTTCGTCTGCATCCTCGGCGCGCATCGTTTTTGTCGTCTTGAACCTGAAAGAACCTCTGGCCGACTGATGGTAACGGGCATGTGATAAATCTAGGTTGAGGTATGAATCGAGATCAGATCATCCATATCAGATCGAAGCCCGGCTAATCAGGCCACATGTGATCTTTCGGAAGCGGGAGACCAAGGGTGACATGCTCTTGAATCGCAAAAAGTCCCGGGTTGCCCGGAAGACACTAAGCATTCCATGACTGATGGTGTTTGTATCCATAGGTCCCTGCAATTCTCCATTCAATGCCAAGAGTGCTGCGACAGCATCGACGTCTAGGTAGCTAAATGCATCTAATTAACTAAAGTTAGGACCAAGGGATTCAGTATCATTGCGATTATTGTCCACATGCATTCGCCCGATCCTGAGTCAGAGATATAGCCGGTTGCTACTCCGTTGGTGCGATTCTAACGGGCAGCACGACAAACCCGACCAGAACCTTGATACCACACCAGACCGGTTTACGGGCGACTTGGCAAACAATTGGCGGAAACTATACTCTGGCGCCAACGTATACCAGCCCGCCGACTTCTTTGCGCTCTATAAGTAGCGATTTCGGGAGCTATGGTGGATCAGACTTATCTATTAGGATATCTCGGCGCTACGGATGCTGCGAGCGGGACCAGGATGAGTAGCATAGTGAGCTGGTTGGCATGATGGGGGAGGCTAGGTGACCTAGTGATGGCGAGGGAAGCGGCTGGGACCGGGCCAAGTTTGAGGCTCTCCTCCAATAGTCGGACGGCGTAAATGAGGAGGGCGACGAGTAGCAGGGATTATGTCTAGATCACGATATTGGTGTAACTTACCAAGAAATAAGGCTAGGGCACATCATGGAGTCAGAGGTAAGGGAGAATCGGATGGCTAGGATTGTGATATGGATGACATGTTCCATAGGTCATAGGAATGCAAGGCAAGAGACTAAAGGGGATAAGCCTTGGAAGAAGAAATCGGCATGACGGGCAAAATGAATATAGGTAGCAAGGTACCTACGTTGTGTAAATTGTTACAAGTCACTGCCGAAGTGTGGCTCAAAATCACTAGTGAACCTGATTGAGATGCTGTTGCTGTGTATTAGTTTTTGTCTCTCCCACACCCTTAGATATAGGAGAGTAAGACATCAGCAAAAGAACACTTGAAAATACACAAAATGGTATTTTGAATCGGCCAAATGCCATGCAACACAATATTGCTGTGTAAAAGCTGTGTTCTTCGGTGTAGCTGCTGACGTCCCTGTCTGCGGCAAGAAAAGTTGATCTATGGTAGTAATTATTGATCCGGGACAAGAGCTGGTTGTCGGAGCATCGCATGCCAAGTCAATAGCTTTCCACTAGTTGTCTGCATTGGCAGCTGCCAGGGCGAAAGAAAACACAATCAGGGGCACATAAAGAACAGAGTCGATCCAACTCCTCCACGACAACCGCGTTCTCTGCTTTTGCTATCCTCTGCCGCTCGTTTTTTGTAGTACTTCCTGCCGCTCGTTCACTATGCATTCCTCTGGTCTTTTCGTGGGCGCTTTGGCGTTTGTCGTCGCTGCTGTCAATGCAGGCCCCTGTCGCCCGACGACGATCGCCTCGTCAACTGACATCTCAACCACCCTGGCTACCTCGTAGACTTCCTCAGCCGATTCTACGGATACGACATCGCTCGCCATCACCACCGCCACCACCAGCGAATCCATCGAGTCAACGACCACAACTGCAAGCACCACGACTACTACTAGCCCTGCCGACCCTCCCACAGCGTGCTCAGATGATAGCGACTGCGCGGCCGTTGTAGACCTGTGTATTGTTAATGGCCTAAACTTGTGCCAGTGTGTCAACGCCGTGTGCACCCCGACAACCCAGCACCCGGACTCCATTGAGTGCTCGGTGGATAATGACTGCGTGGCTAACGCCGACGCTGCTGCCCTGGGCCTCAGCCTGTGCATCGACCTTGTCTGCACAGCGTTTTGAACTGTGGAAGCCATACACTTGATGGGAATAAGCAGATAGACAGTCTGCAAAGCACCATCTGCTCCACAACCCGGGGGCTTGTCGTGCCAACAGAATGCTGATTACGCGTCTAATACCGACGCCGTGGCTCGTCGCCTTGTCGTTTGCAACGATCTCGTCTGTGAAGGCATCAGCTGCGCAGTGGATAGCGATTGCTCAGATGACAGTAACGCCGTGGGTTTCGGACTTCGTAACTGCGTCAATGGGTTTTGTCTTGGTTTTGATGGTTGACACTTATTAGAGGGCTGTTTACGAGGCGATGTTGTGTTTTTCCTTCTTGGGGTGTTATTATTCTGTTTAGTCAGCCTCTTACTAAAGAGATGGAGAGGGCAATCATAACTAGGTACACAGAACATAGCTTTTAATACGGTGTTGGTAGCAGTAGTAAATGCTAGCTACCGATTTTTACTTGCACTGTTAATAGGCTGCTGTAACGCGTCTTCTGCAATAACTTCTAGATTGACTTTTCTTGCCGCAGACAGAGACGTCAGCACTTCTGTAACTAGTTTATCATTAACTCTGGCAGCGTCGCCGACGATCTGATCGAGTGTTAGTCCGCTGCCTTGGTGTGAAAGACGACTACAAAGGGAAGAGAGTTCCTACATTCCTAATCATAAAATTCTCGAAGCCGGCCGTACAACTTGTCTCTCGAGTTTATATTAAATATGAAGCAGGCCAGTTACTGAAAAATCCAAGTAGCCCGATGGCGTTACCCCCTCGTTGACGCATTGCTTTGATTGCATTGAGATCACAAAGCTTGTTACAATATGTCTAGCGCAAATTGTGTGCACGCCTATAGCACACTCTAACATATTGCTTAACGCGAGAGATCAGGCCAGAGGGGGCAGATCGACCAAGATACAGGCAGAGTAGTGGACAAGCTAGCCAACGCTGTTCGCACTGCTCTTCTGATTCTGATCCAATGGGTGTCTTGACTTCAAGGGCTCATGGAGACGCTCGCTCAAGCTACTGTAAGGTCAGTGTTATTGGCCGCCTCTAACCATACTTATAGTCATATCCATTGTATAGGTAGTATATATAGTTAAAGACCATATTGATATTACCATACCATTAGCATCTGAATCACCACCATGGCGGGGAACGTGCAAGCCATGTCAATGTAGCTATATTTAAAATCACGAATCGATACAACGAAAATGGCAGACCACAGCTATATATAATCGTTTAGGACTAAATAAACACAAGATTCCCATCCAGTCGTGTTGTGATGTCTCCACCCCAATGTTTAGTGACTAAACACCGCAGGACGCTCAAGTCTCCACGTTGAAAGTCTTGTCCGCGGCAGTGTGGCCATTGGCGTACTCCCAATCTTCAAAGCTGGCATAGATGCGCCTGCCAGTGCTTGGGTGGAGAGGAACAATAGTGGTGAATCCCGAGGCGTCATAGCCTTGCTGGATGACGAAAACCTCACACCTAATACCATCCGCTGCGGTTACGTCGGTTTTGGAAGCGGGCGAGCCGTACACAGTATACTCGCAATAGTAAGGATCGGTGCCTTTCTTGTAGGTGTTGACGTGGTACTTCCAGATGCATCGAGTATCAGCCGGGTTGCAGTACCGCTTAAGGCCCTCAACCGTCCATTGTTCCCCAGCCGCGGCCTTGGCCTTGTTAAGGGGGACGGGTAGAGACTTGGTCTCGGGGATTTCGACCGACTCAACGGCCCTGGCAGCGGGAATAGCGGCAGCCGTAGAGGCGAATAGGGCAAGAACAGTCTTGAAAAGCATGTTGATGTTTGAGTTTGGTGGATGACAAAGTGATTTGATGAAGGTGGAATGAGCCGCAATTACAAGTGCTGAGCTTGATCTGTAGGAAGTAGATGATGCTGTACCACTTCTGATGAGACTGTGAGGTTGGCCATGGTCGCCTTTTATGTAGATTCGGACCATCGCCTCGGCCGAGTTCTCATGTCTGCCTCAGCTAGACACTGCCTCAAGAAGTGTGCAAGGCTGGGGCCAGTGACGTAACCTCCATTCTGCGCTGTCGAGTCGAAGGTCAGAAGCAGCTCATTGTGGAGGTCACATCGGGCGTCACGGGAGGGATGACACGAGGTGATCGACACTTGGCATAAG